>PVKH010003385.1:0-25061 GCA_004027955.1 Chaetophractus vellerosus
TTTGCAGGCGACCTGCCCTGCCCGTGGCGGCTTTTGCCCGTCTGTGGCAGCTTTTTGCCCTGCCCACGGCGGCTCCGGCCCGCCCATGGCGGCTTGCCATTCTCAAGGCGGTCTGCCCGCTAGGAGAGGTCCCCGGGAACCGAACCCAGGGCCTCCCATGTGGTTTCCCAGCGAGCTCTTTATCCACTGAGCTATCTAGTCGGGCCCTAGGTATAATTATATTCTCATCTTACAGTTGAGAAAATTGAGACACAGTAAATTGCCAAGACCATCTGGCTAGTGTACGGTGAAGCCGGGTTTTGAACCCTAGTAATATGGCTCCCGTGTCCATGTTATTGACTCTGATACTATGTAACCACCATCTCAACTGCAATAAAATTATCCTTATAGAAATAATCAATATCTTTATATAGTACAAATATTTTATTGAGTACATTTTACACACTAGCATTTTTTCTAGACAGAGGGAAAAGATGATGTAAAGGCCTTAAAGTGAAAACAAGCTTAACATGTAAGAAACAGAAAAAGGAGCAGTATATGGCAGGAGTTTGGAGAACTAGGCAGACTCCAAGACAAGTAGGGCCTTTAAAGTCAAGGTAAGGGATTTGAATTTTATTTCCAAAAGCCCAAACATTTACTGGAGGATTTTATGTTGGAGAATGATATGATTTGACTTCTTTATAAAAGCTTACTTTTATAGCTGTCTGGAGAAATAACTGTTGGGAGTAGAAGCAGGTATACCAGTTAAAAAAGTATTACCATGTTTCATGCTATAGTGTTTTGAAAGGAGCTGAAAAG
Source organism: Chaetophractus vellerosus (assembly GCA_004027955.1). NCBI lineage: Eukaryota > Metazoa > Chordata > Mammalia > Cingulata > Chlamyphoridae > Chaetophractus > Chaetophractus vellerosus. Next base: position 799 of record PVKH010003385.1, read on the forward strand.
GAGTGAGCATATATGACAGGACTTCAACATATAGAGTTTAGCGCTGTACTGGGCAATACAGTAGTAGTTAGCCAAATGTGACTATTTAAACTTAAATCAATTAAAATTAACAATTCGGTTTCTCTCTAATACTTGTCAAATCTTATGTACTCGTAGCCACTTGTGGCTAGTGGCTACCATATTGGAGAGTGAAGATATAGAACAATTCTATAATTGCAGAAAATTCTAATGGACAGCATTGCCTTAGAACCTGCTTGGGCTCTTATCCCTGCTTGTCTTCCTTTCTCATGGCTAAGAATGAGAAAATGAGTTTAAAAAGAAAAACAAACATAAAAATTAACCTTTAAAAGGATAAAATTATTTTACTAGTAATACATGTCATTAATACTGATGCAAGTTAGGTACATATGTTTTTCTCAAAAGTTCAACAAAATACCTTATTTTATAGATGAATATTTATGACAGTTTTTAGGGGAAAATATTGTGTATAATGTCTAAGAAGCTATGCTATGGTATCATACTTCATATTTGTAGTCTAGCTAAAAACAGATTAGTGAATATTTCTTATATTCTGTTTCTGCATAGATGAAATGGGGATATTATGTTTTTGAGTATTCGGATTGTTATGACTATGAAAAAAATTACAACATCTCAGTGTCTGACATAGATATAATGCTTACTTGATCACAAAGGAATATCTATGAAAGACAATAATAGATAGATGGGCAGATAGATGATAAAAATGATTTGATGGCAAGCTCTAATTTAGTTATCCCTGATGCAAATTCTGAGTAAACTTCACAGATTTAATAAGCATTCTGTTAAGTATACATTTTTGAACATACTGAACATTCTAAATGTGATGCTATTTGAAGACATCAGTTAATCAAAACAATGACTGAATGAAAGCCTCAGAATACCCAAAGATAAGCAGTTACTTAGCTTCTTGAAGACCTCTTTCCCAGTGAACTTCTATCATATTAAAAGAAATAATGTTCATAAATTCTTATGCATGTTAAAAACTGTAGGGGCTTTACTATTTCTGTAGTGACACATTTTTTTGTGTGTCTTGGCAAATTGTGAGTCCCTTAATGTAAGGGATGCCCACAGTCATCAGAAGGGTGGTATTTTTGCTTAAATTACAAAGATAATTTTGTCATCAGTAAAGTCTATGATAGATAGTATCTCTGATGAAACTCTTGTTTTTATTACAGTGGAGTGTATATTTTATTTAAACTAAGAATGCCATGAATGGTAACTAAAATTATCATTAGAGAAAATGGAAAACAAAATCATTAACAAGTTTACTGTTATGTCCTCAAAATGGTAATGTTTTCACATATAAAATGGTCTTTATGAATATTATTCTCTGCTCATTATGGAAATGAAAGTTGAAAGGATTTTTAAAGTGAATTTTCTATAGCTATGTATATATAAACAAATGTAATTAGTTTTGCAGCAAAAATGGTTTTTCTAGAATCTGGCTATGTGAGTTGTTGAACTTATTAAACATAATTATTAGTGTACATTTTGTCTTTCCAGTGGATTTGAAAATCCTCTGAGCAGTATCAAATATCAAATTTATTTCCATTCTGCATTGTTTTCCCCATACCTCCAAAAATTGGTCCTTTGCATTCTTCTCTTATTAACTCTTATACCCTCTCCCAGTCCTTTCAGATTCCATCATGTCTCTAGGTTAGAAATTTATATATCTTTTTTTCAAGAGATGAAATCAGCCTTCCTCTTGTACTTAAATTTCCATAAAACAGTGTATAAAGAAGATGCAAAATTATGAAACAATGAAGAGGTTATTAAGATAAACTATTTTATTTATTTTCTTGTCTAATTTTTCATCATTTCTTTATGCAGATAAAAGCAAATGCAGACATATATTTTTATTTTCCCCTCATTTTTACCAAAATGTAACTTACCACGTATTTACACTTCTATATATGTATATATACCACATATATACACATATATTTACTTAACCTTGTGAATTGGAGTTCTTTCAATATAAGTATATATTGACAAGAAGCATCCTTATTCTATTTTCATAGCTGCATATATCACCATCGCGGTATATTCGTTAGAAGGGAAAGTGGCTACATTTCCTGATGCCAACAAGGTCAGCACAAAACTTCAAAGAACCTGATTATTTTTTAACCAAACCTGGCCTTCTAGGTTGTTATAAATATATATTTGTGAAGGTAGGCGAACAGAACATATTTTGCTTAACAGTTCGTTAGCTATATAGACAATATGTTTGCCTCTGCATTAATCCTTGCCCTGGATCCTGCAAATGTATTGGAAGCCTTGTGTGGAGAAACACCATAGCTTATATAACCAGGTCCCTTTTGAAGGACATAGGAGAGCTTCTACTCTTTTGCAATTATAAAGCAAGCTATGATGAAAAATATTTTCCTATCTTCATGTCATAGATGTGCAGGTCTTTCTGTATGATGAATGCTCAAGAGTAGGAGTGGTAGGTCAAAACGTAAATGCTTTTGTAATTTTGATACATATGGTCAAATTGCTTTCCAAGAGTACCCTTTTGTCTGTCTGGTCAACAATGTGTGAAATAGACAATTTCACTTCATTCTAGCAAACAACACATTGTCCAACTTCAGGATTTTTGTCAATCTGATAAATGAAAAATAATATCTTGATATGATTTTTGTCAATATGATAAATGACAAATAATATCTTGATATAAATATAACTTTTATCTTGAGTGAGTTTGAATATTCTCTATTTGAAAGTCTTATTTGAATTAATTTTCTTGTAAACTTTCTAATAATATGTTTTGCCCAATTTTCTAATAGATGTATCTTTTTCTTGCTGAGACATAGGGCTTTTTAAAAAGAAATAAATTTTTAATAAAAATTTTTTTAATTAAAATAAAATTTTTAGCCTTTTTGTGTAATATGAATTAATTTTTTTTCAGTTTGCCATACCATTTACCCATAATGACAGTGAGTTTTTGGGACCAGGCTAAGCATACATTCTTATTTTTTATAAAGTAGAAATTATAAATATTTTATATTATGGCTTATAGATTTTGTAGCATAGTTAGAAAGCCTTTTCCCTCACCATGGTCATAAATAAATTCGGAATGTTTTCTTCCACACTCTTGCTGAACATATATATATGTATAGCTTCAATTCATTTGGATTTTACCTTAGCGTATGATGAGGTATTGTTCCAAATTTATTATTTCCCTAATTATTATCTAGCATTATCATAATACCATTTCTTTAAAAATTCCTTCATACCTAATTTATTTGAAATACACTTACCATATGAAAATTTCTATATGTATTTGAGTCTATTTCTTAAAACTTAACTTAATCTGTTGTTCTATTTATCCAGACACTACTAACTTGTTTTTTAAATGATTGAGTATTTATGATATGCATGATTTTCTAATCGGCTTAGCCTTCCCTTGTTGCTTTTCTCTCCAAAGTTTTCCAGTATATTTGGGTTTATTTATTTTTCCATATAACCTTTATAATCAACTTATTCCTAACATCAATATGAGGTTAAGTCTTCTATCCAAAACATGGTGTATATTTCCTTTTGTTCCATTCTACTTTTGTGATTGTTAGGAATTGTTTTAAAATTGCCCTCAATATTTCCCTTTTCCATTGTTTATATCTATGCTGTTGTTTTTATTTTTTCTGTTGCTATTATAAATTCATCTCTCCCATTATATTTTCAACCGGTTGTTGTTTGAATAAGTGAAATCTATTGACTTCTGTATTTTAATCTCACATCCCACTATCTTATTGAATTCTTTTTTTGTTTGTAGAATTTTTTCAATTGATTCCCAGGTTTAAATCATACCACCTGCAAATATCAGTAGTTCTAGAGTTTCCTTTTCAGTGTTTATAATTCTAATTTCCCTCTTTTGATCACTTACACTGATGAGAACATCTAGTTTTAGCTAGTAATGGCAATCATAGGACGTTTCCATGTTTCAAATTAGGAAAAGTTTATGTATATGTTAAGGAATTACATATCTAGTGCTATATTTTATACAGTATTGCTTTTTTAAAAAACAAAGAATTAGTGTTGAATTTTTACAAATTCCTTTTTAGTGTCCAAGAAGGAGATTATTTGATTTTTCTCTTCAGATGTATTAATAGCATGGGTTATAATAATAAATTTCCAATGTGGCTTGCCTTCGTGTAATACACCACTATGGGTCATAATAGAATATCCTTTGGATGGAGTCCTAGAATTTATTTTCTAATATTTGATTTGGATTTTTCATTGATATTTACAATAGACCTTGACCTCAAGTTTTCTTTTGTTGTGCAATATTTTTTTTTCTATTTATTTATACTGGCAGTATAAAAAAGTATATGGAAGAAAATCTATGCTCTTGAATATTTAAATGACATGTAGAATGATCTGGTCTTAAAACATTAATGTTTTAGAAACTCAAATTACCTTATAAACAATTAGTCAATAGGAGGAGGGTGAAAGTATGATACTCACATTGGTTCATGCACCATCGTTTTTTGCCTGTCTAAGGAATACTCCACAAAATGACAAGAGCTGAAGAGAAACTACATTAACACAGATGCCTGCATTCACCAGCTGTTTTAGAAGCACTTTTTTGTTTGGCTTCCTGCTGGCAGAGGTCTTGATCTGGTGACAGCAAGAACCCTTCCAGAACTAAACGGGGATTATAGTCTGAGCATCACAGACCTACAGTCTCTGTTTCTAGTGAGCCTGTTGATGTGCACTATATGGGTCAGGGAACACTTAGGAAAGCAAAGAAGGAATTTCGGACAGGGAGGACTTCAGGATGCAGTGGACAATCCCCACATTGAAACTGGTCACTCACACTGTTACATAACCCCATTCAGAACAAGTCATCTCCATATCTATTGATGTTAGAGACAGCCTCAGCTTCTATTATCTTTGAGGTGACTTCATTTTCAGGAGGCAGGCAAGAGTCTAGCTTGTTTCAGATCTTCTTGATTAATTGATATTTACTGAAGTCAATAACTGGCAAAATCAGAAATGTTTTGAATTTGTAATTAGAATCCCTTAGTGATTTAATGTTGCACAATGCAGCTTTTTTTTTTTTTCCCCATCAGCAAGGGTTGCTTATTCCCCTGACGACTGTGGGGTTTTGGGGCTGGCTACTGGTGCTTCTTGGTTCCTAGTACACAATGCAGCTTTACTTTTGATCACCTTTGATTTTATTGAGGTGAAAATCCTGCTGGCCAAATGATTTTATACTCATCAGTCCATAGAAGCAGTATTTTCTGGCAATTATATACATAGGCAAATTAATTCTCTAGATAGTCTCTTTGTAACTCAGTCACTCCTTCATTTCTCTGTTCTTTCAAATTACTTCTTTAGACTCAGTTCAATCGGTAACACAGTTCCAGTTTTTTAGTTTTCTTATAAAAGTTATTTTCAAAGTCCATCTTGCAAGCAGTATTGAAATTTATTTTATGCATTTAACTGCATATTATTGTAATTTTCTTACTATTACTCAAGATGTCTTAAAGTGACCTAATCTCTATTTGATTGGTGGTATGTTATACCTATTGTTATAATTTATTATTATAACTGACACAGAATGCAACAGTTGCAATTTGATCCATATTGCTTCAGTGTAGGACTACTCTACTTTCTCTTGTTTCTTACCTTTTCAATTGTCACATTTCTTTCTTCTCTTTGAGATCCATTGTCTCTATCTTATAATATGATTTTTTCCCATGAGATGGAAACTTTTATAACTGGCTTCTTACCGGACAGATTCATTTATATTATCTAAAATAAAATGTTCAGAGCACTTAGATAAGAGCACACATTCAAGTATTATTTCAAACCTGATGCAAGGGAAGATTTCTGAAACAGGCTTTTTTAGATTCAGGCTTGCTAGAGACATCTTTAGGAAAAAGAATTGTAACATAACTGTGCAAAATTAAAATAGGAAAAAAAAAAAAGCAACAGCCTTAGATCAGTAGACTCTTGACTGACAGCTGAGTGGGAGGGGGATGAGTTTCCCAGAAGCAGTCTGAATCCCATTAAAAGTTTATCTGGAAATTGCTTGAACATTTTATCAGAAATGCTAATTTCTTCCAATAAAGAGGTTGTGAATTTTATTTCATGCAAAAACGTGCGTCAGATTTGGGACATCGTTTTTCCTTTTCTTACCACCTTTTGTTTTAGAGACAACCCAGACATTGTATTTTCAAAATTGAGCTTCTCAACTTCTCTCATCTGCCAAGCCAAAGCTGCATTCTCTCCATGGTTCTCATTCAGAGTGGTAGCCCATCATTTACCTGGTCTTCCAATGTCACAATCTTGGAAACATTCCAGAGAATTTATTGCCTTTCACACCTCATATCCAAATAATCTCTACACTTGTCAATTTTCTTTCCTAATTTTTTTTAATGCATTCACTTTATTCCATGCTTACTACTACTGCTCTAGTCTAGCCTCTACTCATAAATTTCCCAGGTGATCACAAAAGTCTCTTAACATGATTAGTGGCAACACCCTCATATCTATCCTCCAAACTGCAAGGAGAGCAGTCTTGTACAAATGAAATCTGAGCTGTTGTACTCCTGCTCACAATCACTCAGACGGTCCCCATAGTTCACATAACAAAATCCAAGTTCCTAAAAAGGCATAAAAGAACTTCACGAAAATCCTGCGTATCTCTTCCATTTCTTCCCTATATAATTCCATATGTTCTGATCTACAATGCTGTATTTTCTATTGCTGCAAGACAAGCTACCACACAGTTAACAGATTAAAACAACAAAAATGTATTATTTCTGTGGGTCGGGATTCTGGGCATGGGTGAAGTGGGCCCTCTGCTCAGGTTATCACAAGGCTGAAATCAAGATATTTTCTGGGCCATGCATTCCTTCATGGAGCACATGGTCCTCTTTCATTTTCCCATGATTTTTGGCAGAATTCCGTTTTCTAACACTGTAGGACTGCAGTCCCCATTTCCTGCAGAAATTCAGCAACTCAAAGTGACTCTCATATCCTAGCCATGTGATTCCATGCATAGGTCCTTTTACCCTCCTAATCTCTCTTCCTTCAGGAGCAAGCCAGATCCTGTAAAAGATTTACCTGATTAGGTCAAGACCACCCAGGTAATCTCCTTTTGATTAACTGCAATTCAACAGCTTAATTGTGAGAATGATATCCCATCACATTCAAAATTCTGCCTCCACTCAGTGGAAGGAGATTATATAAATAATATATGCCAGGGATATGAAACCTTAGAGGCCATTTTAGAATTCTGCCCATCACAAATACAAACCAGTTTGGATTTTCTGAAAATATTCATTCTTTGGATTATGGTATTGCTGCCAGGAAATCTCCTCTTACCGGGAAATCTCCTTAACTTTTTGCTCCTAGTTATATTTGACTTACCATTTACGGTTTTTGCTTAGTCATAAAATCCTAAACAATAAGTGCTTCCCTTGACTTCCTGGGATCAGCTAAGGTTTCCTCCGATACACTTTTACAGCATGCTATTTCCCCTAGCATGATTCCTATTATCTTAAGATGTGTTTGTTAATTTATATCTAAGGGTAGGAATGGTGATTTCTTCATCTCTGCAATAGCAGTGCCCAGTAGTGTTTGACCCATAGTAGCTAAACAATATTTTCATCTGAACTTGTTTTGCCTTGAATATGATAGTGTATAAAAACAATCATGTAGTATAATAACAATGGTATAATGTTAAGTTAAAAATCATCTGAGAAATCATATATTTTATATCATTTGTTTACCTGTCTAAAGATCTCCAGAGCATGGAATGATATTTGAAGAAAGGTCTTGTGTGTCATCATTTTTTGTTTTAACTGAAACAGCCGAAATTAAGTGTAAGAAATGTAAAATGTGAACATATTTTCTGTAATGCCAGTATACACCCATGCATGGATACACAGCCATATATTAATATATTAAGTATCGAATACCTTTCATAGGCATTATAACAAGGTTAAAACTATTGATGGAATTATAAAAAGAAAGTCACTTTTGGAAATGGTGAAATTTGATAAATATTTCCTGTGCTTCTTTTAAGTACAGGTACATTCCTAGGTTTATTCTCATTTTAAAATCTTCCCTCAACCAGGTGAGGTTATAATATATTCCTAAATTTATAAAGTAGGCCCACATCATTGAAATTTTGTTCTATTCTTTGACCCTTTTCCTTATGTATGATCTAGAACTTGAATTTGTTCTGGTAGATCTTCATGAATATTTAGAGGAGAACAAGTTAGGAATCTGGAGCTCTAACAGCCAGAGTAGGTAAAGAAATAGTTAATTTGTAAGAATGAATTATTATACATTTGAGAATGATTAATTTATTGTTTGGTTATGAATTATATTGCCTGTATGTTTTTCTTTTTCCTAATTAAAGTGGCTACTTATTTTCGTGCTTTGAACCCTGTGGGTTTATTCAAACCACAATTTATTTTGTTGTAAAGAACAGTTTCTTTTAGATTATCTCTGCAGGACCTAGAACAACACAGAAAGAATAATGATCATGTGTGAATTTGCTTATTTTTTCTCTAAGGTTAAATGTGCATGAGTGTGTCTGTGTGTATACTTACCAGACAATAGTAATTGTATAAGTTAAACAAATAGGCATGGCATATTCATTATTTTGAGATCAAAAAGGCAACTGTCAGGCATAAATATACATTCATTTAACAGATATTTGTTGAGTGCCAAATGTGTTTAACACACTGTGCTTGAAAGTAGGTTTAAAATGATAAGTAAGAAAGACATAGACCCTATGCTGTATGGCTTATTCTTAATTTGCTGCTAGGCTGCATCAATACTTACTTCTTTCAGATGCTTCCCATCTTGAACCTATATTTCCTCAAGAGCTAAGTATATCAAATTTTTCCTTTCTCATATTCTCAACATTTTCCTTTACATTGGCTCCTTTCTTTAATTCTACAAAGATCAGAATGTATATTACATAAAAGCAGATTTTGTGCATTATTTAATCTCCATCACATAGAACAGTGTTGAACTACAACACTGAGTCCTCAATAAACATTTGTTTAATGTTGAGTAAATGAATTGAGCATAACTGTCTATTATCTTTAACGAGCAGCAAATGATATCTCTCCTAAACCATGGCAGCTCTTTACCATCTTATTTGTTGAAAGAGTAGAGTTATCCTTCTTTATTCCTCCCCACTTCTCTTCTAATTATAGTCTAATATTTTCTTCCATTTCTCTCCTGAAACTGTTTTATGTAAGGTCAAAGCTAGCCTTCTAAATTCTAAATGCAATAGTGTTTTTTATAGTTTTCAATACATTTGAGTGCTCTTCTGCATTTTAAATAATGTTGATCACTTCTTTTTTCATGAAATTATCTATTACATTATCTTTGTAGACAGCACATTTTATTGAATATATTACTTGCTATCTTACCAAAACACCTGTTTTATTTTCCAATCATTTTCCTTTCCTTTAAAACTAGTCTTCTTAAGGGTTGTATCCTTGACTCATCTCTCTTCATTTGCATTGTAATCCTCACTTAACTCAGTTACTCACATGACTTAAATTGCAACCTAACTCAAAATATGTTTCCAACCCCTTCTTCTCTCCGTAGTTTCAGTCTTTCATTTATACTTGACTATCAGACATCAGCGTGTTCAACAGAAGTTATCAAACTGAACACATACAAAACCCAACTCAACTCATTTTTTATTACACTTCTGATTGTCTATGTCTCAGATGCCAATAATTGGGAATCACTGTTGACTTGTCACTCTGTTGCAACTTCCACCTCAGAAAGTGAGTATTAGAAAATGGTGTCCATTTCTCAGTACCCTTTACTACTTTTGCTAGAAAATTATCAATTTTGTAAATGTTTTCATGAGAACAGGATGTTTTACTGCCACTGCTCAAAAAAAACTAAATTATATAATTTAAAAAATCTATAATTTCTATTTTGCTACTGAGGGCCCTTAAGTGTAGCACCCTTGCACGTAGCATGCACAAGAGACCTACAGAATACTATTGATTTTACTTCTGAATGGTTCTTAAATTTGATATTACTGCCTCCTAATTCATACATCTATTCTCTTTTGCGAAGGTAAAATGCACTAGTGGTGCCCTGGCATCCAATATCTCCTTTTTCTGCAATATGTGAATTACCTTGCTAATAAGCTACTTGGTTAATACTTTGATGTCTCCTCTAATCCATAAATTCCTATAAGTTGACCCTAGCTTCTTTTTACAGTACTTACCTCTTTCATTTCTTGTATTTCCTTATCACTCTTCCATGACTCCTTTGATTGAGTCAAATGGAGCTGCTCTGAACAAAAATTATTTTCATAGTTTTAAAGATTTTCACACATGTTCCCCTCTTCCTAAAAGTATTCTTCATCTCTTCTTACCTCCTGAATAAATGCATTTCAAGTCTTTGGTGGCACTGTCCCTGACTCCTTTGTAGAGTTAGTTATGCCTTTCTTCATGCTCCTTTAATATTGTATAAGTATATAATATTTGTCACATTAAATTATGACCAGCTATTTACTTCTTTATTTCTTTTTCTAGATTGCAAGTTCACTGAGTGAACCATAAATTATTTTTCTTTATAACTGCAGTGCTCCGCACACTGCCTGGTTGTTTTTGAAAAAGGAAAAAAAAAAACACAGCTGGGAATAGACTGAAATGCAAGTCACATGTTTCCAATGAATACAATGATGGAGCCTGGAAAAAAATCAATGACATTGCCTTAACTTTTTCTCATTAGAGATTGTCACTTAGGTAATATATATTTGTTATACATGAAAAATTATATTCCTTGAAAAATCTGTAATTTTTATAGGTAATTCACATAATCAAAAAAATGAAAATTAAGGAAAGAGTTCATATGTAAAATTCTTAGATTTCAAATTTCAATTTTAGATATATTTCATAGAACATACTCAAATGTTTACACATACTTCACCTCAGACTTCTTTTTGTTTTTATTTTAACTAAGTACAGTTTGCTTGGGCATATCTGCCTCCACAACAAGATAAAAGTAGAGTGACCATATATTACCCTGTGCTGGGATAGTTTTATGCCTATCTTACTGGTGTAATTGTTAAAAGTATCACCTTTCAATATGCAAAGTGTTTTGGTTCGGACAATATTTATACAGTTGTCTTAATTACAGATAACATTATTGGTTTAGCTAAGGTGTCATACAGATTTTTGAAATATAACACTTTGGAAGTGTTGAATAAGTACTGCTGATTATTTCATATTTATTAAAGGTGCAAATTGCCTTTGAAAAGGCTATGAATAGTAAGATCCAGTACATTTACTATTTAGCTTCCACTTTCATAATGGAGAGGGGTGAAGAACTCGACAACTGCATCAACTCCGTTTTTTATATAATACTTTATACTCTGAAGCGAGTCTTCCTTTTCTGTAATATTCTAGCCCATATACATTTGCATATTGCCCTAAAAAACACAGCAGAGGTTCTTATGTTCTGATGGTCTTAGAAGACACTATACTGAGAAAGTATTCAGCTGGACCCCGAGATCCAAACTCAGCGTCTTGACTGTGGACATTTTAATCTAAAGGAACTGAAAAGTCTCATGACACATAGAGAATTAAATAAATGAAATATATTAATGAAACAATAATACAATTGGAGTTCTTCTAGAAATCATTTTTTAATCCCGTATATTTAAAAAGAAAACATTTATAAACACAAGCATCATCAAATTAAAATCTAGGTTAAATCATTGACTCAATGAGGTCAGTCTCCATATGTTTTTTTTTTTTTTAAAGGAAATTCAAGGCATTTTTTGCAACTAACAAATTGGTCTGAGAAAACACTTATAGTCCCCTTAATTATCAACCCCAACCTCATTGATATAAAAGAGATGTTTCATCTTTAGATTAAATTATGATTTTGGAGGCTGGAAGTTGAAAAGTAATACTCAGTGTCATTCCCAAAGCCCCTTCCATGCCTTCATGAAATTACTTATCTCTCTGTCATCTACATGGTAACTGTTAACCTAGTTGTCTGCTCCCTCATTCTTCCCCTTCCAACTCCTTGAGGGCACCTTGCTTAGTTCAGTTCCTGGAATGAATTAATAAATGAATGAGTGATTACTTTCCATTAAAATGGGGACATTGAATTACTGGTGTGGTAGGCAGGATAATCGCACCCCAAAGATTTCCATGTCCAAAGCTCTGGAACATGGCACAAATATGCTACCTTTCTTGGCAAAAGAGATTTTGCAGATATAATTTAGTTTAGGAACTTGAGATGGGGATATTATCCTGGATTATCTTGGTGGGCCTAACCTAGTCAAAACTTTAAAATCTTTATAAAAGAGAGATAGGAGGGCCAGGGTCAGAGAAGGAGATGTGATGGCAGAAGCCTAGGTAACAGGATGAGAGATTTGACGATGTTATACTGCTGGCTTTAAACAGGGAGGAAGAAACCATGAATAAAATAATGCAGGTAGCCTATAGATGCTGGGAAAGGCAAGCATTTTAAAAGATTCTGTTTCAACCCATTTTAGAGTTCTGGCTTCCAGAACTGTAAAATAATGCATTTGGGCTGTTTTAAACACTACCTTTCTGGTAATTTGTTACAGAAGCAATAGGAAACTAATACACCTAGAATCTGCTGCTGTTAATCTAACTTCCCAATAAATTCCCATAGAACCTGAACAGAAGGGTTGTTTTTTTCAAGTCATCTATCTAAAAGGCCTGAATTCCTTATCAGGTCATAGTCAGCAGTGATAATACTAGACTTTCTATATTCTTTTATAGTCAAATAACAAAAGAAGATGAGTAGCAATTCACCATTCGTTCATTAAACAGATATTTGTGCACTGCCTCCCATGTTCCAAGAACTCTGCTGGAACCTAGAGATAGAGTTAAATAAAATAATCATGGTGTATATTCCTCATAGAATGCACAGAATTTCAGTTAAAATTTCAAATAGCACAAGAAAATAGGAGGAAAGATTTTCTCATTTAGAAATCAAAGATTGCATAGACATTATCCCTGCAAACTGATATATTAACTGGCTGCCACCTACTCTGTGGAATTTCTCAAGAATACAGATATTGAAGAAGTAAGCACATATGTAAATACATGCTTTTATATTGTGAAGAGACACACACAGTTCATATGTATACTGTGTGCAAATCTTTTGGGTGGTGTTCCAGAAAATAACAAGTTTTTTGGAAGCAAAATGAATCCTTCCTTTGACAATCTGTTTATTAGGAAATCAAATGTTATATTATTTCAGCGCTACTCAGCCATGTTTGCTGGTGCTTTCCAGTGTCTAAGCATTTACCATAAGCTATAGTTCTTTGTGAATATTATTAAATTTAATATTTCTTAGTAAATAAATATTTTAGATATAAATAAAAATGAATACAGAGTATAAAAAATGTTAGAGACTAATTTACAATTTCAGGGATTCCTAAGAATTCTTGATAATTCTGATTTCTCATTTCCAAAATCCAAAGATTAATATCCATTGAGAATCTGGGAAAATCAGGTATGGCTGCAGGTGAATCGGATAAGACTGAATAAGCAGAAACAGAATATGTAGAAGCTTGAAAGCCATATTTTGGATTTATTATAATAATTATTTTAAGCATTAGGGAGAACTGGCACGCTTTTAGCAGATAAGTAACATGGCCCAAGATCATTTTTTAAATAGTGCCTGGGTTCTGTATAAAGTATGGATTGAAGGGATGTGTGAGTTTAAACGGGGGGCGGGGGGGACCACTTAGGAGGCTACTTATCAGGTAGAACATGAGAAGTCTTTTGCCTCAGAGAAGATGGTAGTAATGAGACAAAGAAATGAGTAGATTTTAGATGTATTTTAGTGGTAGAACAAAACTCATTTAGTGACTCAAACAAACATCTGCACACTGATATTCATAGTGGCATTATTCAAAATTGCCAAAGTGTCCATGAACCAATGAATGGCTAAACAAATTGTGGTATATATATAGGATAGACTACTATGCAACAGTAAGAAGAAATGCAATTGGGACACATATGATAACATGGATGAATCTAATAAGCCAGACACAAAAGGACAAATATTTCATGGTCTCACTAATATGAACTAAATATGAAGAAAAACATATGGAATTAAAACCTAGAGTATAGGTAATTAGGAGATAGGAGGAGAGTTGTAAAAGAGTACTGATGCTTAATGTATATAGACATTTTAATTACCTTGATGTAAATCTGTGGTAATGGACAGAGTTGATGGTAACACATTGTAGTGAGTAGCAGCTGGTTTATAAATGGGATTGTGGTTGAAAAGGGTAGTCTAGCGATGTAAACATCACTTGAAAGAAAGTTAGTGAATAATCTACTTACTGAATAACACAGTGAACCCAGAGGTTGATGAAAATTGAGGTTAATAACACAAATGCAAGAAGGTCCTTCTGTAAACTAGAACAGATGTATGTCACTATTGTCGAGTGGTGGGAATGTGGAGAAGTATGGGGAAAATATAATTAATGTCACCTATGGACTATAGTTAACAGCAATACTGTAATATTCTTGCATCAATTCCATAGATAAACTTTTTTAACAATAAGGGGTTATGGAAAAAATATGCCAAATGTATGCTATGGGCCATAGTTTGTGGTAATAGTCTGATGACATTATCTGATAATTTGTAATAAATGTTCCACAACGTGTGATGTGTTGGTGAAGGGTTGTTGTATGGGAATTCTACACATGTGTATGATTGTTTTGTAAGTTCACAACTTCTGCAATAAAAACATAATTTATTAAGAGCAAAAAAAACTTAGTAAAATATTAGAAGGGTGAGAGGGAATTCTAAACAAAGGAAATGTGTGTTTTCGGAAAATAATATTCTTTATCTTTATCAATCTGTCCATCTTCGTATTTAATTTGCATAGTACAAAGTGCATTATCTTTATGTATATTCATTTAATATGTATTTATGAAGCATCTTTTAAAGGTCAGGTTCTCTTCTAGGTGCTAAGAGTTCTGTAAGAGAAGATTCAGTTCTTGTCCTAAAGCAGGGTTTCTCATCCTTGGCACTGTTGACATTTAAAGCTAAATAATTCTTTGTTTGCGGGAGCTGACCCATTCACTAAAGGATGTTCAGCAGTATCTGTGACTTCTTCCCTTTACATTAGCATTCCTCCTCCAGTCTCCAGATGTCTCCTGGGAGGGGAGGGGAGGGAATATTGGTCCTGATTGAGAACTACTACCTTAATGTATCTGATATAAGGAGATACAAATAAACACGAAACTATAACTTGGTGATAGTAACTTACAAAACAAGCTATGAGAGAATGGGAGTGAAACAGACAAACTAAGATGATGGGAGCAGGGTTCATAAAGGAAATGGGTTTCTGGTAAGAAGAAAGGGCATGGCAATAGAGTGATGAGGTCAGTAGGACCAAGGGTTTAAGTGACTTGCGCGTTAAGACATTTGGATTTTATTGTGCAGGTAAACAATAGGGAACCATTGAATGATTCCAAAAGGACTGTGGTGTGTTTAGATTTGTGTGCTAGAAAACTTGTCCAAGAGCAGAATGGTAAACCAGCAAGAAGTCTGATGGCAAGGAGATTATTCAGAGGACACTAAATGGATAATAGTGAGATTTGACCCTGTTGAAGTAAAGCAGTGTTAAAGGGGATGTAGAAATAGTGCCAAATTTGAGAGAGAGTAACATCTTTGGATTATGGGATTTTATGCTGGAGAATACTAAAAAAAATAAACTTTTGACTCCTCATTTTGTGAATTTTGTATTGAAAATTATAGGTAATTTTTATTCCTATATTGCTGTATTTCTTTTCTAGTTTGATAAGCCATGTACTTTGTTATAAAAAGACCAGTAATGTGTTAAGTGTGGAGTAGATTTAAAATAAAATGTATCTTCTTGTGCGAGCCTGGATTTTTTTGTCTGTTCGTGAATAGCTAAAATAATGAACCATTACTGCATAGCAACCACCCATATGTCTGCTAGAAGGCATGGATGTCACAGAAAATGTACTACATATAGAGTTCTAAATTTCCTAACTTCATATTGTGCATACGTGTGTGTGTGCACGTGTGTGTATGTGCACATTTGAGGGACATTTGGCTACCTGTTAGAAAATAATGATCTTGATAGAAAATTACTGTAATTCTATAAATGTAATGAAGGAACAGGTTTTGTTGCAGGCAGTTTGTAGGGAGGTTGAATCAAGAAGGTTTTAGGATAAAACAGAATAAAAGAATGGTAAATTAAATGGGACGCAAAGTATAATTAGGTAAAGAAGTTTTAGGACATTGCATAAAAACATATTCTGGCTTAAAAAAAAATTCTGTATCTACTTTCCTGTTACTGTTAGAGGGGGAAATACAGTGGGTTTTCTTTGAATAAAAGCTTCAGTCTACATATTTTAATTATTGAATTTAACCACCTTCAGTATATCTAATGCCAGGATAACCTTTTTTTTTTGGCAGGGGTATGATGGATATTTTATGGGAAAGCATTTCTGCTTGTGATACTGTCCCTATCACTGAAGAATATTGGACCAAACAATCTATGCCTCTTTTATCCTTATTTTCATAATTGACACTTAGAAATGCTGCCATATATTTCTAAGCTTTCCCTAGTGGAGCAGAACAACTCAAACAGTTGAAGGTTTACTGATTCTGAAAATAGTGTTTAAGTATATTTTTGAAAGTCTAAATTAAATTTTCTTTTGCCAAAATTAAATATGAATCGAATTATATAAATGATCTGACTTTTATGTACCACAGAGGATATATTTTGTTTTTCCTACACGAACATTTCCTTTTCATTTGTTCTCTGATTAGTCTAATAAATTATTACAGAATGTTGGAGCAAGGTACAATATTTTTATCATTGGGAATATCATATTGGTTGTTACAGAATAATAAAGGTATATATGATATCTAAGTAAGTGATTTCCTAAATTCATAAGTGAATTCATAAGTGAATTTACCTATGAAAAATTTAAGAACATTCAGAAACCTTTGTATCTGGCATATTCAAAGCACATTTAAATCACTCTTTCAAGAGAACTTTCTACCATATTAACATATTAAAGATAATTTAGTTTCATTTTTACCAAATAATTCTCCTACACCGATTTGTTCATCTGAGAAATTGTGAAAATTGAACAGTACTAAAAGTGTACATTTTAAAGAGTATTATTACTATGCTCATATCCATATCATAAGAAACTGCTGATCCATTTTAAACTCCTTAACAAAGCCATGTGAGTTTTTTAAGACTGGAACCATATGTTAGTCCACAAATAGCTAGAAATTAATATAGAACTTATTTCTGTGATTTTGGGATAGGATTTTGAAAGGTTTAAAAGTCTGGAATGGCAGTGCTGTTTTCAGCAAGGCAAAAAAAAGCTGACATTTCTACAAAATTTATGCTTTTTCAGCCAAATAGTAGTATATTTTATTAGGATCTAATATACGTAGATTTTGTAAATGCCATATTTACATAATAACACTTTCTCTTTGAAATTTTACTTCATTAGAGTTTAATTCTTGAATGAATATTCATAAATTATTGATTATATTCATTGAAAAAGTAGGTAAACTATTGCAGACATTACAAATATTTTCAAATCATAAGCAAAATAACTGTCAAAATAAGTTTGGCATATATTGGCAGTATTTCCAGTATAACTTGCTCTGCCTTTGTCAGTGCTTGAATTGAACATATGAAATCTGATGAGCAATGGAAATGTTAAACAAAACAAAACAAGACATGAAATACATCTTGAAAATGAGAAAAGATTTTTTTATTCATTAAACGGCATTCTTTGTAAAGCAGACAGTGTAAACTGAAAATGAAAAAAAGGATAGGGCTGTAACTTGATTGTGGCCAGCCAAACCTCTCTAAGCGGGTGGTGGAGAACATGGAGAAGGCTTGTGTGTGCTCACCAGACTCTAGCCTACTCTTCCATTTGGAAAATTGGTCCACTTGTTGCCATATCTTCTAATCTGTGAATTAGAAGGCATGGCTACATATAAGAGAAAACCCACCTTCACAGTGGTTTGATACACTGGAAGTTCATTTTTCTGTTTAAAAAAAGCCAGGCAACCCAGGAGTTTAAATGTTCATTAGGGACTTGGGTCCCTTTTGTATTTTTACCCCACCATTCTATCATTTGGTTTCCAAATTCAAGTTTGTGCTGATAGAGCTCTCACAGCTACAGTATCATCCCAGGCATGAACAAGAAGGAAGTAGGAAGACAAAAAGGACATTTACCAGCTGTTTGTCCTTTTTAGGAAGTTCATCCCAGCCTTTCTGGTAGTCCAACCCACCAACATTTACATCAACTTGTAACCCTAGCTAAGAAATGTTTTTTACTGGACATGTTACCACCAGAATATGGTTGGAATTCTATGTTTAAGGAGTTTTGTATGGTGTTGAATGAAATTTTTCCATGACTGCTTTAGGTTAGTATTCCAATGACTCTATAAACACTAATGCTTGATGTATACCATGATTCTGATTAAGGGTATGATTCTTTTATTCCTTCCTTTCACATTTCATCTAGAAATGCTGTGGTTTCCAAATCATTTTGAATACTAATTTACCCTTTGTCTTTTCCTTGCATTCCCTTTCTTTACCTAGAAGAGCATTTGCCTGTACCTTACCCCTTCATGGCAGAACAAGGTCTGCACTAATGAAGCTTTTCTGTTGGCCACTATCAGGAGAACTCAGCTTGGGCCTCCTAAATGATCATAGACCATAACAGAAAGTCAAATGCAGGTTCAGCATAGCTACTGATGGGCCTTTTCTTTTCTTTTTCTCCCTTTATGGAAGTTGGAGTATTCAACTTTCTTTTCTACTTACTTGCCTTCCAAAACATGAAGTCCTTACCTTTCACACTAATAAATGTCTTCTCTGATGTGTGGGGTGAAGGCTTCACATGGTCCAGTGGATTATGTTTCTGAAGAACACAGCAAGCCAAACCCACTGTTATTCCCCTTCAGGGCCATACAGTCATATATTTTAATGAAAATAATACTAATCAGAAATGGAAAATAGCTTCCTTAAGTCTAAATTCCACTACAAGAGCCTCTAAGATAAACTAAATGATATTAAATGTAACTTCCTTTATAGGGTAATAGGAAGTACATTTTCAACCAGGGCAGAAACAGATTCATGCCCTTAAATCGAGGTCTTCTTCTCCTTGTAACCCTTTATCATATGGGTTTGAAGTTCTTCACTTAATACGTTCAATAAAATTATTGTAGGGTTTGGAACTATATGTACACCAGAAAATAATGTTCTTAAAATGAATCCATTCTTGTGAGTGAAACTTATTGTAAGTAGGGACTTTTGATGAGGTTCAAATCCTCTTACTGGAGTCCTTTATAAAAGAATGAAATTCAGACAAAGCTTGAGAAAGCCATAGAAGCAAGAAGCTGAAAGCAGCAAAACCCAGAACAGTAGGGAGTGAGCAGACAATGCCATGTGCCTTGCCATGTGAGAGTGGAAAAAGGATCGCCAGCATCGGGTCTTCAGGAAGAAAACATCACCTTGATGATGCCTTGATTTAGACATTCTCACAACCTCGATTGTAAGCTAATAAATTTCCATTGTTTAAAGCCAACCCTTTTCGTGGTACCTGCTTTAAACAGTCTAGCACGCTAAAGCAGCTATCTTACCTATTCAGGACTTCTTTTTGCTGTTTCCTCTCCTTCCTATCAACCCATACCCTACTGTTAACCTCATCTACAACCTCTCCAAATTATTTTATAAGTGGTAAATTAAAATTAAATTATATTAAATGACCCATGAAAATAATAAGGAAAATACAATTTTCGTGGGTTATTTAAAAATGGAGAAATTTGAACCAACTCAGACAGGCTAAGATGCCAGTCATTATCTGGAGGTATTTGTCCCTCACTTACAAAAACTCTCTCTTACTAGATAGCTTAAGGAGTCAAATCTAAAATTATTGTTGTACTGGTATATTGGTATGCAACATCATGAAAAATTATACCTACTGAAGTCCAGCTTCTACATTTTATGAACTGAACCTAATATTTCCTTATAATTTGCTTAATATGCCTTAGTTCATCATTGTAATAATAATAATAATAAAACACATCAGGTTGTGGCATCACTTGATGGATGTCTGATATGTTGTGAAATAAGTCTCTACCTGCTACTGAGGTCGGGGTAAATAAACACTAAGCCTATATAAAAGCATGATTCATCCTAAGAACATGTGTCAGTTAAGGTGGAATTGGCCACTAAAGGCATGTGTCTTCTCTGGTTAGGGACAATAGCCTAAGTCTGCAGGGCTTGAGTTCAGAGGCTAAACATGGATCTACAATCTGATGGTATACCTGTGGTATGCATCAAAACAGTAGATCTCCTGGTGGATATAAAAATGCTTAATACTAGGGTCATTTAGGTATTAAAAAAATGGAACAATAAGAGATTTTGTTAATAGGGCAATGATTTGTGGATAAATTAGGAAGCAAGCTCCCAGGAATCTTTATACAACTATTCAGAGTGTATTAGGATAATTATGGACATATACACATGGACACAAAAAGACTGGGTTTAGAGACTTTGAAGATTTTTACTTATTTCATGTAAAGATTTCTGACTACCCAAGCTGGATAATTTGGAGATAACTGATTTTGTCTCTATGTTTCTTATGTCCTAGTAAAACATTTTGAGATTGATTGAATAGCTTTTATTGGGTGAAGTAACATAAAGGGGGCACTTCACTGAATTTTCAGAGCTTAGAGCATATGACCCAAACATTTACAGGGTTCAGAGGCCAAAAAGTACAAACGTAAAAATGACTCAATTCAAGGTAAAAACTCTGAATTTCTTTCAACTTTCTAACTTTATGATCCATAAGAGGCTATTTCATTCCTTTCAGCCTTTCAGAAGGGCCAGTTGTATTTTATTCATCTGTTATTTACAAGCATGTCTTCCCTTTCTGAATTTTACCAAATGCTCTATAAAAAGAAAAGTGGCAACAGTAATATTTTGGGTATTTTCCCAAGGTTTAAATCTCTAATTTGGTCTCTTCTATTTTCTTTATTAAAATGTCACCGGGTCAATTTATCCTCCTACTTATAATTGCATTTCTACCTTCTATGGAAAACCTTCAAAGCACGATCTCATTCTTTACTTTCTTTGGGATCCAACCACTTGGTCCCTGTCTTGGTTTGCTAAAGTTGCCATAATAAAGTACGCCACACTAGATGACTTAAAACAACAGAGATTTATCTTCTCATAGTTCTGGGGGCTAGAATTTTGAAATCAAAGTGTTGGAAGGCCCATGTTCTTTCTCAAGTCTGTAAGGAAAAAATCTGTTCTATGCCTCTCTCCTGGATTCTGGAAGTTATCTGTAATCCTTGGCCTTCAACTGCAGCCTGTCATTACACTGAATTCTCCCATGTGTCTCTCTCTCTGTATCCAAGTCACCTCTTCTCATAAGGGCACCAGTCCTATTGGATTAGGACCCACCCTATTCCAGGCACTCTTAATCTTAACCAATAATGTCTTTAAAGACCTATTTCCAAATATAGTCACATTCACAAAACTAGGATTTATGACATAAACACTTGATTTTGGGGAATACAATTCAATCCAAAAATCCATTTACTATAAAAAATAAAAAGGGACTTTTCCCCCTTATATGTTAGTTTCTGCACTGGTAACTGGAAAGATGTAAACAATAGGTTAAAAAAAGCAAGCTCCATTTCAGGCATTCAGGCATCTGGTGTTCATCGTACGGGTCATGAACACAAGCCTTCAGTAAGCCTCGGCATCACTGGAGAAAAAATAAGATTGCAAATTTAAGGCATTCTCAAGTAGAATGAGAAATCCCCCCCTACTCTGCCATTTTCTGGAAATTGCAGATTTTGGTGAAAAACATATTTGTGCATTTGTTTTTTAGCAAATAGTTATGGAATGCCTGTTATGTGCTAAGTAATAAAAATATGAAGGGAAAGATGAACAGTATATGGTTGTCTTTTAGAATTTCATAGACTGGTAGGAGACAGACATGAACACATTTTATTCTTATGTTTAATGGCAAGTTATCAACCAGTTTTGTCTTAAGGTATTTTCTAAAATCTGTTTTTATAAGTTTTATTGTTGATTTTGTTTTTCTGCTTATTTGGGAGGTGGGGCGGTGAATCTGAGGCTAGACATATATATAGTTTGTAAAACAGCCAAAAAAAATGTGTAAAGCACTCATTTAAGTTGCCTGAAGAGAAAATGTTCTCTTTTTGTTAATTATATTTTCTAATGAAATATATGCTAATGCAGTAAAAAGGTGACTATTTTAATATAACCTTAAGTGCAGATTTTCATGCCTTTTAAAATACTGAATTAAAACTTCTGATTTCAGAATTATCTCAAGGAGCTGGAAGAAAATATGAATTTCTAACAAACATATGAATTAAGAAATTTCAAATTGGGAGGGTCAGACTATAAGAAACTATTTTTTCTCTATACTGGGAAGCTAACTTGCTATATATTATTTTTTTGTGGGTTTTTTTTTTCAAAATTAGAGCATTAATTGACATCATCAAAAAATTATTGTAAAGTTGTTTTCAATATTGCACTCCATTTCCAATACACCATCAATCTCTGCTTGTTTATTTTCACTTTCCCTGAACACATGGCACAGGAAAACTAATGATATAGTATCTTTTGTATACCCAGAATGAGCAACTGATAATTATTTTTGAAGAAATGAATAAAATTGAAATATTGAACACATAGGAAGCTGCAAGACTATAGCTAAAATGTATATGTGGCTAAAACATTGTCAGACACCTTAGATCAAGATTCTAAACAAACTATTTAGCCCCTTAAATGTTTAGTATTCTTAGACACAAAAGTCCAACCCTACCTGATGGTTTTGAGGATTAAAAACTATGTGTCTGCAATACCTTTGCATTTAGGAGGCACTGAAATGATAACTATCATTATGATAATTATTTAATGTGTAGGGAGGGGTCATTGTGGACAGAGGTGTATCTTTGTTAATGGTTGATTCTAAAAATCATTTAATGAATTCCTGAATATTTAGAGACCCTACCGTGTGCTAATTACTGAGAATACAGCAATAAACAATTCCTAGAGGAAGTTCCATTATTTGGGGAAAGATATCCAAGTCAACAGACAATAACAATATTGTATGATAAGCACTATGATAAGTATTAAGGAAGTTTGCACAAAGTTATGTGTGAGGCAAAGAAAGATAATTGACCTAGCATTGGGTATTTCAGAGATTGCTACTAGGGAAAGTGAAATCTAATCTGAGTTAGAAAAATTAGAGGGAAAGTTTGTCAAGCAGAGCAGGAGTGGAAAATGTGTTATGCTTTCTCTCCTAAGACTGTTGCATTCTGGGGCTGCTGATGGTGATCCTTGGTTTCTCTGTCACAGGGCAAGGCACAGGGCAGTCTTGATTTTGAATGCTTGTATCTTAATTTAGAGAAAATCTTGATTTATCTTTCTGGAATGGATTAAGTGTATAAGCAGTTAGTGAGTGGTGGAAAGAGAAACTAGACCTATTGAGGGTCCTCCCAGATCTGTGACTTTAAATATTTACAACTTTTAAAAGTGGTTCTGATATTGAGTGGTATATATGAATAAACAAAAAAAGCATGCCTAATGTACTGTGTGTGTTAATGGAATTAAAAAATCATCTGAAAGTCATGTTATGATTTGGAGAAGCATTAATCATTTGTGACCATTTTTATGACAAAGTATGTAATCTAAGGTCCATACAATTATTTTAAAGTCAATTGTATAACTCCTTCAGTGTTCACTGCTTCTACTTTAAATTGGTGTTCTTTATCACCTGTCATAATAGTCTCTTTTCAATTTCTACTCTTTTAAGATCATTGATGGAGTACAGACTAAAATAATGCTAAATTGTTCAACTATTTGAACTTTATCCTATGATTAGCAATAATTTAATGCTATGTCTATTACTATCATTTTGAGTTAGATTATTTATAATGTTAAACTTTCAAATACTTAATATAGAAGAGAATCTATATATATGAGAATATATATATGTTTGACTATGAATGAACATTTGTTAGCAAGCTCATCTTTTCCTCTGTGGCCTGATTCTCATCAGATTTTTAAAGATGAATAGGAGAGGAAAAAAAAATTATCTGGAAAAGTTTCCTCTAAGAATATCATCTTTTTTTTTTTTAAGATTTATTTATTTTTATTTATT
>PVKH010003386.1:0-25051 GCA_004027955.1 Chaetophractus vellerosus
TGGGGCTATGCACTCTAGCAATCATAGGAGTGCTGCACTAAACCGTTAAGGAAACCAATCGAGACTAAAGAGGTCGTGCCTAACCCCTCCAAGCCCAGTACAGCGCAAAGCAGGCCTGAGGCAAACAATAGCATTACCAGCTGGCTCTGGGCAGATGGCCAGCCAGAACAGCGTGATCTAAAGTCCATGGAAAGCAATCAGCCAGATCTTCAAAACCAGCACAATTAAAACTGTCCTCTGATGCGGGAGGAGAGGGCTGGCAGTGGCAGCACAAGGCACTGCCGTTGAGCTACGTGGTTTCTATTACTGCGAATGATTGAAACCAGATCGCGAGGCATAAAGAAACTAGCGAGAGACGGGAGAGGCGCGAGGAAGGGTAACTCCTTAATTCCCCAACACTAATTGAAAGCGGAACCCTAAAGGTGGGGCGGCAGTTTGACCGCTGGCGCCCACCGCCTGCTTGCACGCTCGAGGAGGCAGGAGACAGACCTGGGGCGCAGGGCCCCTTCCCTGGCCCTGCCTCAACTCTATCTTCCGAGAAGCGTCGAGGGGGCACGCGGCCCCGGGATCTGTACCGGGACACTCACATCTCCTATCTGCAGCTCCACCTCCTCCAGCGGGTCCACCGTCCGGCCGCTGCTTCTGCTGGGAACTGGCCAACCCAAACTCACAGGGGAGCCGGGGGAGGACGCTGAAGAGGCGTCTGAGGACGAAGGAGAGGAGGGAGGCGGCGGGGGTGGCGAAGAGGCACGCACCTCCCCAGACTCGGCCATGGCAGAAGTCTGGGACCGAGCTCGGAGGGGACGGCGGAATCGAACCGACACCAACTGTCTTTCAACCGCTCGCGCCCAAAGCCCAGAAGCACCGCCTCCTCCCGCCTGAAACCCCGCCTCCTTTCCTCGTGGGTCGCAGCCCTGGACCGAGACTGTTCACTTTTCGGAACAGCCAATCAGATGTCAGCGGATTCACCTCGGCCTGCTCCTCGCTCTTGCGCAAGTTTCCAGTTCGGAACTACAGCAGAGGACACAACTCCCAGGATGCCTACCGCGTCGCTACGCCTCCTGGGCCTTTATATTGCGCGCGCGGTGTACTATGGGACTTGAAGGCCCCGCCCCCAGGGGCCTCATTACGATTGGGCGAGCAGGAAGCGCAGAACCGTCGCAGAAGCCGAAGCCCCGGGATGCATTGGGATATGGAGTTTGTTTCCTTCTCCTCATTCGGTACAAGACCCAGAAGCCTCTGCTGGCCATCGGGTCATGCTTGGCGCCGGCGCAGAGTGAGAGAGAGGCGGGAACCCTGATGAGCCGGACGGGTCGGATGGGCCCAGAGGCCAACTTCAGCGGAGGGATTGGTGCTTCCTGGCTGGTGATGGCGCCCCTCGCGGCTTAGAGGGCCAGCGCCCGCGGCGAGCCACAGACGTCCGCCTTCCGTTGTGTCGAACTGAGAGACCTCTGGTTACTATTGAACATGTTGGTGCCGCTAGCTAAGCTGTCCTGCCCGGGTGAGCGGGTACTCTGGGCTGGGATAAGGGGAGGAAGGTGGAGAGTTACGGCGAAAGGGGTAGTGCAACACCCGGGGGCTGCAGGCACCTCTCCTCTCCCGCCGCCCCCTAGGCTCAGACTAAACTAGGGCAAAGGTCACGCCGTCAGCGCGGGTTGGTGGGGCTTAGATTCCTCGGCCTGGGCTCGCCCCAATTGGAAGGATTGACATCTAGGACGAAGGTCATGAGCAGAAGAAACTTGTTAACTCAGGCCCCTGTGCGCTCCTGAACTGAGTCTGCCTAAATTCTCGTCCTAATCCTTTTCCAAATTTCAAATGCCATCTTTTCCCATCTTGGAAATGGACGTATGTTTACTCTTTTCCCCTTGGTCTTGACCTGTCTTGCGTCTTTACAGCAATTCTAAGTCTGGTCTTAAGAACTTGAAGTCTGATATGACACATCACAATTAGCATTCATATGTTGCCCAGGTCATCATCTGGTGCCAGTAGTTTTTCTGCATTGTCTAAAATTAACTCTAGGGGCTTATAAGCCCCTAGAACCGTCGTGATAACATGTGAAAAATACCTCATTACCTCCCTTTCTCTTAAAAAAAAAAAATGGAATCTTGCAGTTGAACTTACTATTTGTTTTAATTTTTTTAAATGTTAAATTCAAACTTAGAAAAGTTCATTAAAGAAGCTTGACTTGTGCCACAACTGCCTTCATATTTTTTGTGAATCTTTAGTTTATTGAAGTTAACTTTCGGTTATAGAATAATTAAACAAGTATACACATTGGAAATTCAATGATGTTCTTGTGTAAATTTCATGAAGGTAGAATTTTATCAGGTTTGGCTCCCATATGTTAAATAGTTAAAATTTTGTTTACCATTCCTGTCACCCATGCATGCATCTATTTCTACATCTAATGTACAAATACACTTTTGGAACATCTCATCAGTCAGATGCTATCTGATCTACCGCATAATTTAGTTGAAATCAGTCTTGGGCAGAATGCTCACCAAATTCCACCCAAATTCCCATTTCCATTTTCCTTGTATGCTAATTCATTGCTATTTCCATGGCCTATTTTTGGCACTGCTGGCCACCAGGAGGTGGACATTAACATTCTATTAATGTGACATTGATAGGATATTGTGAATGCAATGGACTTTGACCTCACTTCACTGCCATAATTCAGCCAAGGCATCAAAGTGTTTAAACCTCTGAAGTGAAATAGCAGATTTGTTTTCAGAAAAGGGTTAAAGGTAATGAATTTATTTTTTTTACCCCCTAGAGGAAATCATACTACCCTGTTCCATATATTCTCAGGAAAATCAGTGGCAGTACAAGCTATAAAATTTCAATTTGCTAGATTCCTAATCATTGGTTTCAGAAGTAAATAACTTCTGTACACTAAACTACAATGCCTCATGTAATGATTATTCTTTGAAATGATAATACTATCTTTGAAAACTGGAACTGAGGTCACCTATAATATCTTAATGTATTTATGTATATCTTCTTTCCTCAATATTTGGGGTAGATAAAGGGTTATCTAATGCTCAGAAAATTGTTCCTAATGAGAGGATTTTTAGGATAGTTGTTCAAAGAGAGAAAATTTCTCTGCCACTTTTTTTTTCCAGATTGATTATCAAAAACAGATTTTTATTGTTTGAAAGACTATAGATCACCCTCTCCAAATCTCTTCCCGTCTTGCATTCATCAGAATCTTTAATTAGTGATTGTCTCATGCCAGATTTTAACTTGAGGGGAAAAAACACTTTCTTGGAAAGGGAGAAATATCAAAAAGTATAAATTGTGCAGTTGGTTACTAAAGAATAAAAATATGCCAATCTGACTTTGTTAAAACATGTCATCTCTCTGTTTGATCAGAAAAGAAAGAAAATAACTTGCTTTCACCACAGCCTCAGGTTTCATGACTTCAGAGATATTTTCAAATTGAATTATAGTCTAAGAGCTTTACTGAATGTTGGAAGGCTGCCCCACATAACTTAAAAGGTCATCAAGGAAAAGATGTGGTATTAAAGTTGAAAATTGTTAACTGTTCATTATGCCTGTGAAAATATAAATTATATACAGTTGATCCTCATTATTTATGGATTCCATGTTTAAATATTTGCCTACTTGTGAAAATTTGTAGCCACAAAATCAACATTCACTCAAGGTCAGTGCTAGACATGCACAAAGCAGCAAAAAATTTGAATGGCCCAATGCACCTTTTCCCAGCTGAGGTTGAATAGGTTGGCATTGCACCTTGTTTCAGTGCTCATACTGTAAACAAAGGTCCTTTCGCAATATATTTAGTGCTCCCTCTTTTTTTTTTTTTTTGCCCCCAAATGTAATGTTGTCTAGTGTTCTTATGTGAAAGCAGGCTGTGATGTGCCTTATGGAAAAAATACATGTGTTCCATAAGATTCATTCAGGCGTGAATTATATAGTACTGTTGGCTGTGAGTTCGATGTCAATAAAACTAAGGCGTTGATTTAATGAGCTCCAATTAATTGCCCCCCCATGCAATTTATGGTTAAACTTGCTTAAATTTATATTCATAGGCTACATTTAAATGTTCCAAAATGTTCTGGAGGCAATGATGCTGTTTCTAGATGGGTTCAAATGGGGTGGTCTCTAAAAGACAGGAGAAACAAAGACCTTCCGGGGGAATGATTGAATGCAAGTTTAAGGAGGGAGCAAAAAATAATAAGGTGTCTTTAAGCAGAAACACACATAAAATAAGGTTATATATTGATGGGTTGATGAAATGTGACCAGAGGCTCCCAGGGACCTAACTTTCTTTCCCCTAGGGTAGTGGTTTAATATTAGCCAATTGAGTATCCTTGTTAATAACAAGACTTGACTGTACTTCATATCCATACAGATCTCGTTGTTGATTTCTGCTATTTATTTGTTATAGCTTGTGTTTAGAAACTTCATTTTCATATAGATGCTTCACTATAAGGGACAGATTAAAATTTAGGAAAGGATATTGTTATTATTCCTTTATACCTCAGGAATTAATTTTAGGATATTAAGCCAGAGATTTGCAGGTTCCTGGATGAGAGGTGAAATTGTAACTAGGAAGGTACCTATCCAAGGCACAAATGTTTATTACTGACTTGCTTTGTGTAAGACATTATACCAGATTATTCATCATAGTGTCTATGGCAAAGATTGACCATAAAATTTAGAATTGATGGAATGGAGAGAGTTAAATAACTTGCTGAAAATTTCATTGCTCTTAATGAATACAAACTCAAAGTAGACAGACTCTAAAGCCTGTGTACTTAACTATTCCTTTCCTTGTTGCCCTTTTTTTATATATACTTTTTAAATTTTTTTAAAGATACTTAGATTACATAAATATTACATAAAAAATACAGGGGACTCCCAAATGCCCCGTTCCCTACCCCTCCCACACTTTCCCTTGTTAACAACATCCTTCATTAGTGTGGTACATTTGTTAGAATTGAACACATTTTAGAGCATTGCCACTAAGTATGGATTATAGTTTACATTGTAGTTTACACTCTCTTCTGCACAATTTTGTAAATTATAACAAGTTATATAATGGCCTATATCTGCCGTTGCATTGTCATTCAGAACGATTCCCAAGTCCTGAAAATGCCCCCATATTATACCTATTTTTCCCCTCTCCCTCCCTCTCAGAACCTCCAGTGGCCACATCAATGACAAAAGTTCTTCGTTTGCCAGAATCACAATAAGTCTATAGTAGAATAACAGTAAGTCTACTCTAGTCCATCATTCATTCCCCAATCCTGAGGATTCTGAGATAATAATGCCTGCTCTACCTCCACATCCATTTCCCAATATGTGTCCTTTGATGTCTGGATTCTTTCACTCAAAATGATGTCTTCAAGTTTCATCCTTGTTGTAGCATCAGAACATCATTCCTTTTTATGGCATAATATTCCACTGTACGTATATACCACATTTTATTTATCAATTATTTGTTGATGAACCTTATGGCAATGTTCACATAATGCTGAAAATTGGTGTGCAAATATCTGTTTAAGACCCTGTGTTCAATTCTTTTGGGTAGAACACAAAAGAATAGTTTGGTCTAACTACTCATTGACTGTCTGCCATGCTGATATGCTCAGTTATAAGAGAGTAAGTATCCAAATATAAATCACCACCTAGAATCATAGAATTTTGGATCAAGAAGGTATCTTAGAGATCATCTATGGACCCTTTTTTTCCTCCAATGAGGAATGTGAAATCTAGAGAGAGAAGTGATTTGCTTAAGGTCATAGTGCTAGTTAATAAAAAACTAACCAGAAACCAGATCTGACTCCCAATTCTAGTGGGGTTTTTTTCTTTCTTTTTTAAAATATTTTTTCAACCTACTACTAAGGGAAACTAACTGAAAAAAGTAAAAATGTTTATACTTTCTTTGTGCAGCATATCAGTGCTTTCATGCCTTAAAAGTTAAAAAGAATTATCTACCCCTGTGTGCTACAAGATGGTCTTCAACTTCTGTTGCACCTCGAATTACTACCCACTATACCATTTATCCCCGGGAAAATGATAAGCGATGGGAAGGTAAGTAATAATTTGTGTAAAATTGTTGAGACTTTTCTAGATACTTTGTATTATTTTGTGGAGGGGAATGTTATATTTTTCAGGATAACTTAAAACCATCTAATATTACTTTATAGCTTTATCAAATCTATTATATATTAATATTTAGAAAAGCAAATATTTGCTAAATTTATAACAACAAATTCAAATTCAAAAGTTGCTTTGCAGAAGCTAAAATAAGATATGTATTGGAACAGAACCTAAGTAATACAGTCATATACTTAGTATATTTATCATGCAAAGTAGTATGGGAAGTTCCATAAATAATGCTCTAGCATAATGGTTATTTATAAATTCAGTTTCTGATTGTATCATATTATATTCATCTCACAATCTTGATTTTTTTTTTTCTTCCCAGGAGTGAACATGGAGAGGTTTGCAGAGGAAGCAGATGTAGTAATAGTTGGTGCAGGCCCTGCAGGGCTCTCTGCAGCTATTCATCTGAAGCAGTTGGCTACTGAACATGATAAGGACATCCGTGTGTGTCTGGTAGAAAAAGCTGCTCAGATAGGAGCTCATACCCTCTCTGGTGCTTGCCTTGATCCTCGTGCTTTTGAAGAACTGTTTCCAGAGTGGAAGGAAAAGGGGGTATGAAAAATTGTTTTAATGCAAAATCTAATCTTTATTATATCTGTTTCCAAATTACTTGAATGTGGAAAATTCTTTTTATGTCATTTTACCTCTTGGAAGATGATATATATATATATATTTTTTTTTTTTTTTAACTTAACAAGGACCAAAAGATTGAACCATATCAGAAATGATTATAATCTAAAGATATTAACTCATTGTAATATAATGTCTTTTATGTGTTGTATTTATGTACTTGATTTATGAAAAGGAATTTTCTTGAGAAGACCTTTGAATATTTGTACCAAATGAAATATAGCATGTTTTACTTTGAGGGTATTTTTTAACTTGTTCCATAGATGCTTATTATATTTTTGTTTCTTTAAAAGTCTTATATAAAATTTGAGGGTACAATGTAATAGCAAAAGCCAAAGAGGATCATCTCGTTTTCTAAGGAAATCCATTAATATAACCTCTCATAATTTAGCAGAAAAACCATTGGCACAATGTAAGGGTCAAAAAAAATTATATAAATATCTATATATTTTTATATGGTAAATTGAATTCCAAAAATTTTATTTATCTCTTTCTAAAATTTCAAGCACTTTGAACTACAAATACTTCAATTTAAATAATTAAGCTTCCTGTTTCAAGATTGTATCAGAAATGGATATCATTTAATTATTGATATAATATCAATTCTGACCGAAAGAAAAAAATTTTCTATATCAAAGGCCTTTATTGCTTTGGTTTTTTTTATACATTTTAATAGAGCAGTTTACTGTCTTTGAAAATAGTCACAAGCTTAATTCCTGTGAAATGAGTAAAATAAAACAAAGAAAGAGAATTCCTTTTCGTTGCTTTTTTTAAAAGTTCATAGCATATGTTTGCGTGTGTTTGTGAGTTTGTATGTGTGTGTGTTGTAGAAATAATTAGAAATAAAATATTCTGTTAATCTGGAAAAATCCTCTCCATGAATGCAGAAAAGAAAGAAAACTGTTTTATTGTTGAGTAAGCATTAAACCGTACTGCATTCTGCTGCCAGAGTGCATCACAAGCAATATAACCCATTGCATAAATGTTAGCTGTCTTTACCCAAAGGAAAAATAAAACTTCTCACATATTTTCTACAAGCAAGAAGTTACTACTTGGAGCCAAGCACCTAAGCTTGAAGTCCCACAGAGACAGGGAGCAGCATACCATCTTCCTTGTTCACATTTCAAAGAGATGGCTCAAAAGCCCCCATGAAAGACATTTCTGGAATGGAAAACTGGCAGAAGACTTAGTTTCTTTTGTTTCTAGGCTCCTCTTAACACTCCTGTAACAGAAGACAGATTTGGAATTTTAACAGAGAAATACAGAATTCCAGTGCCAATTCTTCCAGGTAAGGTATTATAAATAGTAATAGAATTGTAAAATTCGATAGCTGGAAGGAACTACATTTCATCTGGTCAAATCCCCTCCTTTTACAGATGAGAAAACTGAGGCCCTGAGATTTGAAGGACTTACCCAAAGTTATACAGCTAGCTGGTGGGAAAAGCAGGACTAGAACCCAGTTCTTTTGTCTTCCAGTCCCGAAGAATTGAGATATAGCCTTGTAAGCCAACCAGGAATTTTTAATTTAGTGCTATAATGTTATTTTTAATTTAGTAATTAGACCTGTAGACCAAAATTAGAGAAAAAATAAGTTGAGCTCATGACCATAAGATAACATGTACATTTATGTAGACTATACAATGATTAGAATTTTTAAAATAAGGATGTTTTTGAGATGTTTTATCAATAAAAGTCAGATTTATGAATTTAGTATATATTTGTAGGTCTTCCAATGAATAATCATGGCAATTACATTGTACGCTTGGGACATTTAGTGAGTTGGATGGGAGAACAAGCTGAAGCCCTTGGTGTTGAAGTCTACCCTGGTTATGCTGCTGCTGAGGTTTGAATAGTGTTTTTTGTTTTTTGTTTTTTAACATTTATAGGCAGTAAACTTTTTTTATCTAACTTCAGAATTTTGTAGAAGTTAAATAAATATTTCAGAAAAACCATAAGATTATGGAATTGCAAGATTAAAAGAAACCTTAGAAAGTTTTAATCCAAAGAGTTCTTGAATTCCGTATATTATATCTCCATCAAGTGATTGTCCAACTTATGATTAAGCACCATAAGGGATGAAAAATTCTCTATCTGATGTTTGGACTGTTAATAATCCCTTTCTTATATTGAATAGAAATTATCTACTGTTTCATATTATACAGAACAAATGTAAGCCCTTTTCCAGGAACAGCATTCCAATTATAATTTTGCCCCACTCCTTCTTCTCTTCTCCCTACATTCACTCTGTAGTTTTTTCCTTCCTAAGTTAAACATTCTCAGTCCTTTCAGCAAGTGCATTGAATAGTTGAAGTTCTTTCAGAATCTTCATTGCCCACCCCTACTCTGAATACATTCCATTTTTATCCCCTTTGTAAAGTAGTACCCAGAATGAATGAACTGCTCTAAACCTAGTGCCAACAGAAGTTGAATAGAGCAGGACTGTTACGTTCTTCTTTCTAGAATCTGTTCTTCCATTAATTCCCTCAAGGTATTTTGACAACCACATCGTGCCATTAATTCACATTATTTCTGGGGAAATAATTAAAATAAAATCTCTTGCCAACCCAGAAAAATTCTCTCCACAAATTGTAGAAAACAATGAAACAGTTTCATTATTAAGTAGGCATTAAATCAGACTTCAGTGTGTATCACAGACAGTCCACTAAAGAGACTACAAAGACAGAAGGAAAGCATACCCTTTTGTAAAGACAGGCTTATGCAACCCATTACATACATGTTAATTATCTCTAGCCAAAGGAAAAATGAAATGTCTCACACATCTTTTCTACAAGCAGGAAGACTGAGTTTGATGTTCACATTTCAAAGGGATGGCTCCATGGCCACCAAGAAGGACATTTCTGGGATGCAGAACTGGCAATAGGCTTTTTAAAAGATTTTCCTACATCTCAAAAAAACAGAGAAGAGATTTATAAATTTTCTAAAGGAAATGCTGAAAGAAAAGGGAGTTGGGGTTTCTCCTTCCCATTTGGCACAAGGGAAATTTTTGATTTTTTAAAGATTTTTATAATAGTCCTATAGTGTTACCTTAAAGTCATATAAAACACACAGGCCCCTATATTTTACTTGCTGCTACTAATTCCATTTTTTTCTCATCCCACACAAAAGAATTTGGTTTTGGGGGCGACCCAAGTAGGAGATACTGCTTTTCTCCTTCCTTATTAGATGTTCTTGACAGGGATCTGTCTCAAAATCACAAATGGGTGGTTTGTGGAATCCATGAATTTAAATTTATGAAGTATGTAACACACACACATTTGTAGTTTCTTTCCACTTTTCCTCAATTCCTTAAAGATCATCATCAATAAATTAATGATCTGCTCACCAGTTTTCTTGTTATTCCAAGCCAGACTTCAGTTCTAGTTCACAGACAAATTCTATTGTTGATTCATTTTCAGGGTATCAAATAAAGCCTTTATATCTTTTTTCCATATTTGTTGCTGCTAATATTTGTTTCATCTCACCACTCCAGTGCTTTCTTATAGTCTGTCATGTGATTCCAGGGTACATACTGTCCTCTTCTATTCAAAGACCATTTTTCTCCAGAGAAGAAACAGAAACCAAGTCAAGATTACAGAATATTGCTATTAGAATTACCATATTTTGACCTATTTCCCCTTTCCTTCTTGCTCCAAGAATAACTTTAGTAACCTTTGGGCCGTTCCTTTTTACTCCAGAAGGGAGTACCTTGAAAATATGTCTCTTTTCTGCCTGAACATTTTAGTTCTTCTATAACCTAGTACATATCTTCACTTTCTAAAAATCTAAGGCTGTTCACTGTTTCTTTTCAATGTTATTATAAATCCTAAGGTGGTAATTAATTTGTTTTTATCTTTTCTAGGTCCTTTTTCATGAAGACGGTAGTGTGAAAGGGATCGCTACTAATGATGTGGGAATACAAAAAGATGGTGCACCTAAGGTAAACATTTATGTGCTTGACAGAAACTGACAAATGAAAAAAGAAAGAACTGTCTTGAACTCAATAATTTAGTCTCACTACATACAAACTGCACATTAATTAAGCAGGTGTCAGAATATAATAATGTTGGAAAATCTCTCTCATTGGTAAAAAATAAAGCTTTGAAATAAATATGATTTTGGCAAGTAGCTACAACATTTTTAAGAATAATTGCATGACTCTTATACAAATGTAAAGTAAACATGTGAAAATTTTATTTAGCTCATTAATTAATGGGGCAATAAGGAAGATGTTACAGCCATTATAAAGAAGGATTCAAAAAACAACACACATACTGAAGCTATCAATCAACTGCATCTCTGCCTCCACAATTTTCATTTCTGTGGACAAGAATCATTTCCATTACTATCAATAAGCAAATACTATAGTACCCTTGACCTGATTTTAACATTGTTTAGTAGATATAAAGCTAATTGCCTTTCTCTCTTTCAAATTAAAAGCCTGGATGGGGGAACAGATTTAGCTCAC
The DNA here is from genome assembly GCA_004027955.1 of Chaetophractus vellerosus. Classification (NCBI taxonomy): domain Eukaryota; kingdom Metazoa; phylum Chordata; class Mammalia; order Cingulata; family Chlamyphoridae; genus Chaetophractus; species Chaetophractus vellerosus. The sequence continues at coordinate 11,234 of PVKH010003386.1, forward strand.
ATGGTTGAGCGCCTGCTCTCCATGTACAAGTTCCTGGGTTCAATCCCTGGTACCTCCTTTAAAAAAAAAAAAAAAAAAAAGCCTGACTAGCAGTTGTCTTTTAGGTTTTCACAGCTTCTGTTTGAATTTGCAAAAGAAAAGCCATTAGGATCTGAATCTCATACTCTTGGGTTCTTGAAAAGAAGAAGGAAAAATTACCTTACTTTCCCATAACAAGAACAAATCGTAAATCAATATCACAATAAAGAAACTTGTCTGATCTTACTCTCCTTAAAACTTTTCATTGGCATCCCTTTGCATTTAGAATAAAACACAGGGACCTATCCAAGATGTCGATGTCTGTCTTATCCCATACCCTTCGTTTTATTATTTGGGTTTCACTTTAAATGTCACTTTTTCAGAGTCTTCCCATGACCACCCAATCTAAAGTAGATAACTTTGTTGTCCTGCCTTATACAAAGATCACATCATCATATTTTATCACTTTACTAGTATTTACTAATATGAAATCAGCAAGTGAAACTGGTATTAATCAAAACAAGAACAAACATAAGTTATTCTTGAAAAACAGCCCAGCTGATTTGTGGGAGCAGTGGCAGTTTTCCAGTGGGCAGCCATAAGATAGCACACTCTCTGGTCAGTCAGTTTAAATGTCTGTTTGGAAAGTTTTTACTTTCCCCCTTCCTTTTTGCTCCATTAATAACTTTAGTTTTTTTAATCTTTATTTTCTAATTTCCCAACTAGATTATATAAACTCCATGAGGGCAGAGATCATGGAGAGTTGTTCCATTGCCTTACACAATGCCAGGTACATATTAGGTCTTCAATTAGAATTTGTTGACTGATAATTTATCCTCTTTTCCACCACTCTTGAACAGAATTGGGAGTCTAGTTTAATGCCTCCTCCAGCATATTTTCCTACTTCCTACTTCAGGCCCCTTCTCCTGGTTTAGATCATGTGAGGTCTTATAGTTCACCTGTCCTGTAGTAGGGCCCAAGCAGCTTTTTTTTTTTTTTTTTAAACAAATCCCCAGGTAATAAATCTTTAAAACAAAAGAACAGCTATAATATTTTATGCTGCCTCTCATAATGATAAAAGAATACTGTTGGTTATTCTTTCTTATTTTGTGATAATTTAATTATAAATTATATTTTATTCAGTAAACATGTGAAAGATATTCAAACTCCTGGTAATTACATTAAATCCATTAAATTTAATTAATGAATAGATTCATTCCGACTGAAAATGTTTAGCAACAAGGATATTAATCCAAGTAGTACCTATAATAATGAAACACTGGAACAACTTAAAAGACCTGCTGTTGGGTATTAGTTGAAAATTTGGAGAATCTATTCAAGTCTTAAAAATAAATTCTTTATTTAATGTACATTGCCCTAGGCAAATGTCATATTGTATTATAAAGTGAAAACAGTTATCAAACAATATGTACAGTATAAACCAATTTTCTGTATGAATATGTATACATACATATGTTTGCTCTAATATATGAATAGAAAAATATTAGGAGAGATATATTTATAAGAGACTTTTTCTGATTATTGTATATTCTTTTATTCAGTAGACTTATTCATGAAAATTTTCTGGAGTGACTCACAAGAAAGCTATTAATAGTGTTATTTGCTTCAAATGATAAGACTAGAAAATCAGGAACACTGGGGAAATGGCCTTTTTACTATTTACTTTATATTCATTTGTAGAAAAATTTTATAGCATGCTTTATTTGCTTTTTATATTTTTTTTTATTTTTATTTTTTTTAATTGACTTTATTTTTTCTTTTCAGTGTACAGTTCTATGAGTTCCTCCCCCCACTCCCCACCCCCCGCTTGCTGTCTGTGTCCATTCACTGGGTGATCTTCTATTTCTGTTTCTTGCCTTCTCTTCACATTTTTCTTCTCCAGGCTTCACCAGGATTCCATCCTAGAGACCTCCGATGTGGGAGAGAGGCACCCTGTCACTTGCACCACCTCAGTTCCTGGTTTCTGGCATGTCTTGCCTTGACTCTCCCCTGCATCTCGCTTAATGTGGTGGCATCATCTTGCTCTGTGGCTCACCGCACGTCCACATGGGCCTGGGCTCACCTTTTTTTTTTTTACCAGGAGGTCCCGATGATCAAACCCGGGTCTTCCCATATGGTAGATGGATGCCCAACCACTTGAACCACATCCACTTCCCTTTATTTGCTTTTTAAATTTTTACAAACTTAGCTATTCAACCAAGTACTTTTGAAGGAAAAAGGATAATAAATACAACAAAAGGCACAAGATATAATATAAAATTTAAATTAAATTCCATTCAACAGTACTCTTAGTTTGAATTCTATTATATATTTGTACTGTCTTTTCTATACCTGAATCATAGTCCAATTCAAAACTGTCCTAAATATGAATATTTTGTAAATTGTCAAATGTTACCATTTTTTTTAATGTTTTTGCCTTTATAGACAACATTTGAAAGAGGATTAGAACTGCATGCCAAAGTTACAATTTTTGCAGAGGGTTGCCATGGACATCTAGCTAAGCAACTATATAAGAAGTTTGATTTGAGGGCCAACTGTGATCCCCAAACCTATGGAATTGGACTGAAGGAGGTATCCTGGTTTTGCTTTTGCAGTTTTAATTTTGATGAAAGATGAGGCTTAATTTCATTTGTATTATCATGTAGTTTTGATACTGATTTAATTTTACTGTTATATTTTCATTGATTTGAATGTTCATGATAACTAAAAGTACTTGAAATGTTTTCCAAGGGCTAGAAAATATTATTTATCAAATTCCATTATTGTCTAAATTGTTTCAGCATGTTGGAATTGTTTTATCAAATGTTGCTTGAAGTGAGTTTTGTATTTTAAAATGTTTGTAACATTGATTTTTTTTTTTTTTACATTGTAATGCCATCTGCCCTAATAAGATTTTACCTACATCCATAATGCTGTTTGTAGAATGACCACATCCTATAAAGACTTTTCCCATTCTAGCATGTAATGTGAAGATAATTCAGGTTATGAAATATACACACAGGCATTGTATATTGATCTGCAACCTAAAAATTTTAATTAGGCCTCTCCATTTTCTCAATTTATCCATTCTCTAATCTCTCCCAAACCATGAGTTTAATTTATTAAGATGTAAAAGATTCATCATAACCCTTCCCTTTACATTTTTTTAGGTTAAATCTCAGAAAGGTTCAAACTTTCTATATAAATAAATTCATTATGTTGTGAATTGTTTTTGTAGTTTACACATATATTATCTGATTTTCAGATATATATATATTTAAAGTAAAATTTTAGAAACAATGGAATAGGATTAACCATTTGCTTCCATTCTTAAGGGGTGGTTGGGGAGTGGGCAGGAGTGAGTAAACTGTTTTATTGAAACGTAACATTTATACTATAAAGTATATATATCTCAAATATACAGTTTGATTAATTTTTACAAGGTGAACACAAGCATGTAACCACTACCCAAATCAAAATATAGAAAATTACTAGCACTTGAAAAGTCTCCCTCACCTTGTCAGTCTTAGAGTAGTGTTTCCTATAATTATATAAGAGTCTCACCACTTTGAGAATCTTAATGAATGCCTTAAAGCGTTCATAACCTTTCCGACCTGTTTAACTCCTATTCATCGTGCTGCAGTTTGATATAACTTTGATAGTTGAAGCATTTTTTGCATGTGTTTTTTATCATTACTGTTTTTCACTTGCAATTTCCATAAATAAGACAAAACTTGGCAAGTTTTGTACATTGCGGGGACATAAAACTATTTAACTAGGGAAGTGAAACTATTTTCTGTAATACTATAATAATAGTGGATACCTGAAATTATGCATTTGTCAAAGAAACCATAGCATATATAGACAGAATGAAGCCCAGTGTAAACTATGGGCTTTAGTTGATAATATTGTAGTAGTATTGCTTCGTCAGTTGTAACAAATGTACCACACTAATGCAAGATGTTAAAATAGGATAAAATGGGATGAGGGAATTAAGGGGAGCAAGGTAGTATATGGGAACTCTATACTTTGCTCACAATATTTCTGTAAACCTAAAGCTGCTCTTAAAAAAAAAGTTTTAAACTTTTTAAAATAAATTTAAATAATACTCCAGGGTTTTTTGTTTGTTTGTTTTTTAGTTATGGATTATTGATGAAAAGAAGTGGAAGCCTGGGAGAGTAGATCACAGTGTAGGTTGGCCCTTGGACAGACATACTTACGGAGGATCTTTCCTCTATCATTTAAATGAAGGCGAACCTCTGGTAGCTCTTGGTTTTGTGGTAAGTTCTATCCCTCTTATGGAAAATTCTACTGTGAGGGTCAAAGGATCATCATTGTTATTTTAAAAAAAAAAAAAAGATTTTTAATCTGGAGAATGTTAAATGCTTTTCATTTAAAACTTACATTTTAATATTATCAATATATAAAGTGCTTATGGTATTACAGACATTAATCTACTTAAACACAAAGAGCTATAGTAATAGTAGGTACTATATGTCAGGCACTGTGCTAGATGCTTAACTACTATTTCTAATAAGTTTCCTAACAATTCTCTGAACTGAGTATATCCTTCCTTTACTGATGAGAAAACTGAGGTCCAAGCATGTTAAACAAATTTCCCTAATATATACATTAAATGCCAATGCTGGATTCACACCTGAGCCTACCTGCCTTCAAAAGCCCATTTCCACTATATAGTATGTTGCCATTGAAAATGAAATTGGCACTGGGTTTGAATCATTATCTTTTTTCAGAATCAAGCTTTTTTTCCTTTTATGGCCACCTACATCATTGCAGTAAATTACATTTTGAACAGTATAAGGAATGGAAAAACTAAAACTTGAGTTCCTGTACCTTGCAATTCGTGGCAGTTTTATATTTTAGGTCATGATTAGGCTTGTATACAATATATTGTTAAATTTATGCATTATTGGTGCATTACGACCCCAGTCTAGTGTTCAGTGCATCAACTTTGTGTACTTATTCCAATGATTTACTCTTATCAGAGCAAAAAATCTGTTAATTTCACCACTTTGGTAATACTTTGTAAATGTAATCCTCTAGATTTCTTGTCTTCCTTTTTTTCTAATTGTAATTACATTATTCCTTAATTTTTTCCTTATTTCTAGAATTGGTATCAATAAATGAATAATAAATAATTACAATTCCTTTTGTAGAAGCATAATCCAAGATGCTTGCCTACAGATATTTTTCTAATTTGGACTTTGATTTCAGAGTACAATGATTTGTTCATATAGTCTAAATTAAATATGCCTATTATAAACATATGGTATTTGCTTACCCTTTCTTTTCCAGATTTTATTCAGTTATTTATTTGAATTTGGGTTACTGTATATATTTCTCAATACTTTGAGTATAAGAAGTTTAACATACATGTTTTCTGATAAATATTATTTTCAGATGGCTCACATTTTAGCTTATTGATTTGAAAGTGTTTAATTGTATAAATACATCAAATTTAAATATATAACTTTTAAGGTTGGTCTAGACTATCAAAATCCATACCTGAGTCCATTTAAAGAGTTCCAAAGGTGGAAACACCATCCCAGTGTTCGGCCAACTTTAGAAGGTGGAAAAAGGATTGCATATGGAGCCAGAGCACTCAATGAAGGCGGCTTTCAGGTAACGCTTCTAATGTTTTATTCCTTATTTATGTTTTACAAATTCAAAATTGAAAGTTATAATGTAACATATTTGGATAAAAAATAGAAAATTATCTGATAGGAAGAGAATTTAAGGAATTAAGCAAAGCACATAGTGTTTATAATTATGTCACATAGTAGTGTCTAGCTTTCAGGGGAGTCTTTAAACAGCATTTGAGTTAACCATGTTTCTGTATTCTACAAAATGTAGATGCTGTGGCTACATGTTACGTAGGAATCCATTTAATAAATTACACCATGAATTTAGTGTTAAGCATATATTGGTCTCTAGAGATGAATTTATTGGCTTTTTTTCATTTGTTGGTTTGTTTTTGTTTGTTTTGTTTTTATATGGTAGGTGGGAGCCCAATTGCTTGAGTCACATCCACTTCCCAAGTTTTGTTTGTTTGTTTTTAGATTTATTTTATTTATTTATCCCCCCCACCCCACCCACCGCTTGCGCTCGCTGTCTGCTCTCTGTGACCATCCGCTGTACATTTTACTGTGTCTGCTTTTCTCCCTTTGTTGCGTCATCTTGCTGCACTAGCTCTCTGCAGGCGCGGGCTGTCAGCTCTCTGTGGGTGTGAGCCAGCTTGCCTTCACCAGGAGGCCCGGGGAATCAGACCTGGGGCCTCCCATATGGTAGACAGGAGCCCAATCGCTTGAGCCACATCCGCTTCCCTGTTGCTTTTAACCAGACAATAAAAATGATGTGATCCAAGATATTTACCTTTATTCCCTAGCTCACAGGCAAATTTCAATAGATGTAATTGATCCATCCCAACTACCTAGTAACATCCATGCCTTTTAGGTGGTCTCTGTTAAGCTTTTACCCTTAATTGTCCTATTTTAGAATAGGTTCAAAATCTTACCAAATGTAGTTAATGTGTTCAGTATATACTAATTAAACAATGAAAGAAGGCCTAGATACCTAACTATAATAAAAGTTTTAAGTTCTGTTGTGGAAATAGTATCAGACAGGATAAGATGATCTAAAAATGAATTCTAAACCTTAATGCCAAATGACTTGGAGGAAGTTGCTTAAGTTCTCTAGCTTTAAGGGATCACCTGTAAACAAAGTTGGTCCCTTCTCTCTCTGAAATTCTAGGAATTTAGGACTATTTTAGAAATTGGACTCTTTCTTTTTTAATCTATTATAAAAGTAAACAATAAATATGGAAATATACTTAACCTGTAAAGTGCAGTTCTAAATATCTTTATTACTATAACAATAATTCATAAAAATCAGGTAAATTTCAGCTAAATTATATACATACTCACTAGAATATTGAAATAACATTGCCCTTAAGTTCTATTGTTATTGGATTACTTCTTTTAAGATTATTTTTGTTTCTCGAGTAGTAATTCATTTACAATAAATATTTATTGAAATGCTTATGTTCAAGCACATTAAACTCCTTTGAATAATGTCCATAATACCTTTCAGTCTAATTCTACTCTTTTTTATTTATAGTATTAAGGTTTCAGTATATTTGTACATACAGATTCTTCATCTCATATGATTTGCAGATTGACAGGAGGAAATGACCACACACACATATTTTTATGTAAATTTTCAGAGATTTAGAAACTTATTTCCAGTAAGTTTTTGAAGCCCTTAAAAGGCTATAATTTAGAGTGTTCAGTTTTATTTATTTTGATTTAACAAATATTTCTTTTTCTCTTTTCTTCAGTCTATACTAGAAAGTTGCCTTTCCCTGGTGGGTTTCAGATTTTTTGTAGCCCTAGTTTAATGACTGTCCCAGAACACAAGATTTCTTGGTACAAATTTCCTTTGGTTCCTAATTCCTTGATAGGATGTTGAGCTACTGGTAACACAGGGTAGTATCATTCAGAACTTCAAAAACAGACTCATTTTTGTTGGGCCATAAGACTTACTCTTAGGGCTTAAATCTTCCGATCTATGTCCTACTGCTAAACTTCACACTTTCCTGGTTCTTGAGCCACACTTATTGTCAACAAGGACACAGCCTCATTCGAGGAAAGCATTGTCATTGTCCTTGAGTACCAGATCAGTATCTCTGCTTTCAGCTAATAGCATTCTAGAAAGCCTTTTTCCTGTGCATTATCTGCTCTGTGATCCTGATTTAATGCTCTAATATCCAACTGATTCTAATATTGAGTTTGGTCTGGGAAATCACAAATTGATTCCCCACATATTCTGTGAGAAGACTTAGGCCCTGGTCCTTCTCTTCTTTATCGTCATTCCTTCTGCCCCCAGTTTTGCATCCTACCAACTCACCCTCACAGCTAGAATTCTATCATTGATGGGAGCTGTGGCCACTAGAGCCTTCTTCATGTCTCTTTTGCAGCTGATGGCAGTTGTTTCCCTGCTTGCCCCTTCTCCTGAGTCTCTCTAGTACCATCAGGCAAACTTCTACCACTACAAAACTTTCTCACCAAAGACCCATGTTTTACTTTAAGAACCCCTTAGAGAAAGAAAAAAATAACAATACAAAGGGGAAGGAACAACTCTGCATTGGTTATCTCTTTCCTTTTCAAACTGTAGCTTAAAGTACATTTAACCATGCAAGCAATCTTTATTTCAGCTGCTTACATTATGGGCTATATTTATGCTTTCATTGGCTAAACCAAAAAAAAAATCATCATCACCATTTATTACATTATTTTTTATCAGAAATGTATACTAAAGTCCAAACAGCTGCCTTAAAATTGACTTTGGGAATTCAACTTGTTCTTAAGTTAAAGTATATATAAGGGGGCCAGCTGTAGCCCAGTGGATAGGGCGCCGATTCACCACATGGGAGGCCCTGGGTTCGGTTCCCGGGGACCTCTCCAAAGTAGGCAGACTGCCTTGAGAGGGCAGAGCCGCCGTGGGCAGGGCAAAAAGCCGCCACGGGCAGGGCAAGCCGCCCACGAACAGAGCAGAGCCGCCGCCCGTGAACGGAACAGAGCTGCCCACAAGCAGGGCAGGCCACCTGCGCAGTGGGCTGACTCGGCGTGTTGCCGCAACAGGGGGGAAACAAAGCAGACACAGAACACACACACATAAAAAAAAAGATGAGCACAGCAAGAGCAAGCAGAAGGGGGGATATGTAACAACAACAAAAAAAATTATATATAAGAATAAGGTGGTTGCTAGTGGTAGTGAGTCCATGATTAGAACCCAGATTTCTATCACTAGATTATTGACCTAGAGTGAAAAGGGGTAGAGTTAAAATAATATCCTTTGTAAATCATGTGTTACCCAGAATGCATGTAAAAGCAATTCACAATTTAGATGATAATTATTTAGGTTTAGAGAATATTTTTAGCTATAGCATAGTCATGAATAAATAAAAACATTTTATGTAAACATGTTAATACTCCAATCTTAAATGTGCCCCATGTAGGTAAGTCAGGAGAGAGATAAAGAAAAACTCTAATAGAAAAATAGTAATAGTCCTAATTCTCACTCTTGGAGGGGGAAAAATAAATAAAATAAAAATAAAGTAACCTTGCTCTTGTTTAATTTCTTTAGCTGGTATAAATTGTCAGTGTGTTCATTTCCATGTATTTATTTTTCAACTTTTTCCTATGATTTTAGAAGACTTAAAGGAGGAGGCTATAATTTGGAGTATTCAGTTTTGTTTATAATTTGCGTTAACAAATGTACTTTGAATCTTTCTTCTTCAGTCTATACCAAAACTCACCTTTCCTGGTGGCTTACTAATTGGTTGTAGCCCTGGTTTCATGAATGTACCCAAGATCAAAGGCACCCACACAGCAATGAAAAGTGGAATGTTGGCAGCAGAATCTGTTTTTAATCAACTAACAAGTGAAAATCTCCAATCAAAGACATTAGGTAAGAACTTCCTATATAAAGTATAGGAAAGAAAATGGTCAGATTCTTCATTGAAGCACTTGTAAAGAAGGTATTTTAAGATGGATGGTTTGGGACAGGACGAGAATAACAAATGTGGCAAAACACTAAAATTGGTAAATCCGGGTATATGGGTAAGTGGTATAGTGGACTTCTCTGCAATGGTTTTGTATTATTTTTACAACTGTCCTGTAAGTTTGAAATTATTAAAAAATTAAAAGTTAAAAAAGAAGCAATTTAAGCATACATTCAGTATCTATGAGAATGAAAATAAACTCATTTAAAAATCTCAAAATATTAAGATGTTTGTTATGCAAAGAAAACTACATGAACATGTTCCTAGTTTCAATGATTGCAGTCAGAGATGTTTACAACAATGTTGTATTATTCACATAAATAGTAGCAGTGTCCTACCTACACAGAAACTATTTGAAGTTTGCCAATACTGCATTATATTACATTCAGGTACACACTAAGATATTAAGTATCTTCAGTCTGAATATAGAACAGCTTTACAGACTATGGAATCAGCCACCTATTCTTTAGCAGATATTGAAAGCACAGGCCTACGACCCTTTCTGACATGGTGAAAGAGGGACAGCCAATACTTTTACCTCAGTCAATACTTAAACCCTTAGTTAATCTAAAAAGTCCCATCCTCTAATGGTTCTCATTTTTCCTCAAAATAAAATACAGTTACTCCATCCACTCCAGCTACATTGGCTTCTTTACTGTTCCTGGAACGTGCCAAGCATGCTCTGATCTCACAGTCTTTTCTCACGGCTGACTTCCTCACTCCCTTGCCTATGCCCAAATATTACCAATGGCCTTACTTTGAGTACACCATTTAAATTACAACCTACCCCAAGAGTACTCCCAAATTCATCTGCAGTTTTTTCTATAGCATTTTTCACTATTTAGCACACTATATAATTTTCTGTTTGTCGCCTGCCACTTGGCTGAAAACCTCATGAGAGGGATTTTGTACACTATGAATCACAAACATCTGGCACACAATAGAAACTTAACAGATATTTGATAAATAAAAGTCTTATTTCTGGGGAGCTGTGTAGCTCAGTGGTTGAGCACCAGCTTCCCACATACAAGGTTCCAGGTTCAGTCCCCGGCCCCCCGGGATCTACAGAAAAAAAAAGTGGGGGGGGGGGGGCTTATTCCTTAGAATCCCAAAGAATAAATGTTCCTCTTATCAGAAATATGCAACCTTCAGATACCTTTGTAAGATTAGAAGGCTAGGGTGTAGAAATAGAAAGAGATAAAGTTTGTGTCATGTACACATAGTACACACATACACACATAGATAGTCACCAAAGACTAGATCGGGGATTAAAGCTTGAAGAAAAGGGGAATGGAGCCAGAACAGGAAGCAGTGAACAAAGAGAGAATAGCCAGTATGGCGTGCACAAAAAGTAGTAAGAAGGGAGGAACCAAGTTGTCCCAGTGTATAAAATGCAAACACCAAGTTTTAGGTATGAAGTAGTTTCTCTGATAAATTATAAAACTTCAGTTTTATAGGCAGCATGAAATTTTTATTTTTTTTCTCAAGTTTGTTAATTTCTTTGAATTCTGAAACTAATTTTCTGTGTTACCAGTTTAAGAAATCAAATGCCTAACTATTAACCAGCAACAGTAAATATTTAAGTATAGAAGATGCCAACATTTATACATTAAGGATTCTTGAGTGATCTGATATAAAAGCACTGTTTTAAAAAATTATTGGATTGACTCTTCAAATATTTCAGTAGCAAACTACCTGGATTACAAAGTATTTTATACTACTTGAAGCAATTTCACCCTTAACATTTTATGTTGTTAACAAAAGGACTCTATGTAACTGAATATGAGGACAAATTGAAGAAATCATGGGTGTGGAAAGAACTATATGCTGTTAGAAATATAAGACCATCCTGCCATGGAATACTGGGTGTATATGGAGGGATGATTTACACTGGACTGTTTTACTGGATATTTAGAGGAATGGAGCCATGGACCCTAAAACACAAAGGTAATTCAAAACATTGAGGTGGTATATCAGAATCCTGTATTTTATGCATTGATTGCTCTCTAAACCCACAACTTCTCAAAGATAAAATTCAGAGTATAATGGGAGCCATTGATTAGTGAAAAAAGTGACCTTAATTTTACTTTGTTTTAAATTCTATTTAATTCTAAATTGTCTTTAAGTGAACAGTATATTAAAATTATGAGAGCTAAAGCCATAGTCTATCTCTGGTATAATATTTTCAGGCTTAGATTTAAGAAAGTACAAAAACATTTCCTCAAAATTTTTCAAGGTTCTGACTCTGATCAACTAAAGCCAGCCAAGGACTGCACACCTATTGAGTATCCAAAACCTGATGGACAGATCAGTTTTGACCTCTTATCATCTGTGGCTCTGAGTGGTACTAACCATGAACATGACCAGCCAGCACATTTAACCCTGAAGGATGACAGTGTACCTGTAAATAGAAATTTGTCAATATTTGATGGGCCCGAGCAGCGATTCTGCCCCGCAGGTCAGTAATGTGATTTCCATCCATTCCTAAATATTAATACAGATATTTACTTTTAGAAATGACCCAAGTAATGAAGTTTCTATAGTTGTACCATTGCTTGAAATTTTATAAATGCCTCCAACATCCAGCTTTCTTTAGGAAACTTATTTTTATGGTTCTTACTCTAAAATGGCAATTTTTAAATGATGGGGGATTTTTGTTAGATACAGCTGAGATGACATTTCTCCAAATGTCTATCCTCAGACTAAGGAATATGGTATGTGACCATGCAAAGAGGTATTCTCTGATATCCATTTTTAAAATTTTTAATTGTGTCATCATAGTGGATTTTAAACTACCTTAGAGCTTAATCTAAATTGTCTTTTAACTATAGCACTTATACATACAGTTGGAACTCAGGCTAATGATGAGTTTTCTTGCTAGTAAAACGCAATTACTGCTATACCTCCTGCTGTCATGTATAGCACAGTTTATGCAACAGCAATAGCACAAAGATTCCAGCACTATTCTCTATGGCTAAATGACCTCCAAGGTTTCTGTAGCTACCAATTCCAGTATCTTACTTTTTAAAAGTTTAAAAGTTAGGTACTTCAGTGTTATTTATTTTTACTTTACAGGAGTTTATGAATTTGTACCTGTGGAACAGGGTGATGGATTTCGGTTACAGATAAATGCTCAGAACTGTGTGCACTGTAAAACATGTGATATTAAAGATCCAAGTCAGAATATTAACTGGGTAGTACCTGAAGGTGGTGGAGGACCTGCTTACAATGGAATGTAAACTGCAACTGATTTTATTTCCAGGTACATTTGAAATATAGGGAAAGCTAACTTTAAAAATGTTTAAAGGCTAACAACTGTTAAAATATCTTACAGCATATTTTTATCAGAATGTTAAGAATTTTTTATATACCTAAAATTGTCCCATAAAGAAATCAGTATTTCTCTTAAATAAAATTTTATGAATGATGTAGCATCTACTTACTCTTCAGGCTTGTTAGATTCAGTACCAACGATAAAATGCAAAATGTTTGTGTCAATTTTGATATAAAAATGCATTTGACTTGCCATTTTCAAGTCCTCATGTATAAAAATAAAATATATATTCGAAACCAGGGGTTGGCATCCACTTGTCCTCATGAATAGTTTTACTGGACCACAGCTACACCCATTTAAGTATTGCCTGTAGCTATTTTTGAGCTACAAATGTAGAGCTGGAAAGTTGTGAAAGACTAGCTGGTCCACAAAGCTTCAAGTATTTCTTACCTAGCCCTTTACAGAAAAAGTTTGCCCACCCCTGTTCTAGACAATTAAGCAATTCATGAAAAAGTATATATGTATTTTCTGTAAGTATAAAAACACCAGCACAAATCAACTAGAGAGATACATCAAAGAACTGAGAGAAACAACTTAAAACAACAAACAAAATTTAAGCTTCCATCTATTTAGTAAATAAGATGACTGGGCACCAGTATTCTGTATCAATCATACACAGCCATATTTTAAAAAGTCAAAACTTCACATTATTTTTGAACACTTTATTGAGCGAACTGTTATCAGTATTCCTAAACTGTAAACAATAGGGAACTTCAAGCATCAAAGGAAATACATTAGGGATCATATATAATAGACAGATGCCCTTAAGTCTTCATATTGACTTTATACAATGAATACATAGTATTTAAGCAAAATTGAATGGCTTATTAAGCAAACATTTTTGCATAAGCTGCTTTCTCTTTGTCTTTCTGTGCCTTTATCT
>PVKH010003387.1:0-25045 GCA_004027955.1 Chaetophractus vellerosus
GTTCGTCACCTCGAGATGTTCCACCAGACATATTGTTAGATTCTCCAGAAAGAAAGCAGAAGAAGCAAAAGAAAATGAAATTAGGCAAGGATGAAAAAGATCAGAGTGAGAAAGCTGCAATGTATGATATCATTAGTTCTCCATCCAAGGACTCTACTAAACTTACATTAAGACTTTCTCGTGTAAGGTCTTCAGACATGGACCAGCAAGAGGATATGCTTTCTGGTATGGAAAATAGCAATGTTTCAGAAAATGATATTCCTTTTAATGTGCAGTACCCAGGACAGACGTCAAAAACACCCGTTACTCCACAGGATGTAAACCGCCCACTAAATGCTGCTCAGTGTTTGTCGCAGCAAGAACAAACAGCATTCCTTCCAGCAAATCAAGTGCCTGTTTTACAACAGAACACTTCAATTGCTACAAAACAACCCCAGACTTCTGTGGTACATAATCAGCAACAGGTATCACAACAGGGACCTATCTATGATGAAGTGGAATTGGATGCATTGGCTGAAATTGAGCGAATAGAAAGAGAATCAGCTATTGAAAGGGAGCGCTTTTCAAAAGAAGTTCAGGATAAAGGTAAAATATCTCATTGTTACCACTTCATCCCTCTGGGCAAATATATAATTATAATGTCAAAAAATTTTTTAGGTTACACTTTTTATTCACATATTCTTATAATTCCTGGTGCCTATTCTCAAGTATATTTCTATTACTTATGTCCATACCTCAGAAGTTAAATTCTTAACTTAGTAAATTTCATTTCCTTAAGTTATGTTACTATAGCTATGGATCTTCAACTTTTTTATGACAAAACAAGGTAGAATTATTTTGAAGCAGTAAATTTAAGAATTTAATGATTATACAATTAGATTTTTCACTTGCTCAGTAATCCTAGCATCTTAATGCAATTTTTCTTTTAGTAAACAAATTACAGAAAGAGTTTTAAGTTAATATTAAATAGAAATACTAGAAATCAAGCGTCTTCTTTTGTTGGTGATTACAGTGACATATTCCCTTTTATCTGACTAGTATAATAGGATGAAGTTTCAAGACATACCTCATCTATGACTTTATGGGCTTTTTCATGCTTTTATTATCAAATAAAAATAAGTCTCTATTAACTTCTTGATTATTTGGCATTCTGTATACAAAAATCTCTTGAAAATTTTGAGAGACTGATGAATCAGTGATTGAAATTAGTAAAATAATTTATGAATTTGATGTCTTTACAAATGCATATACACATTTCATCATTCAAATCAAAGCACACTTTATGATTTAATTGCATGATAAAATATTCTGGGTTGGTTTACAA
The DNA here is from genome assembly GCA_004027955.1 of Chaetophractus vellerosus. NCBI lineage: Eukaryota > Metazoa > Chordata > Mammalia > Cingulata > Chlamyphoridae > Chaetophractus > Chaetophractus vellerosus. The sequence continues at coordinate 1,325 of PVKH010003387.1, forward strand.
TTCTCATTTTCTTTCTTGGTAATAATAAACAAAAACTTCTCAATGGTGGGTAGAACTCCATTTTTTAAATATAATCATTAATGACAGGATCATTACCATATAATTGGGTTTCTATGCTAAGGAATATGTTAAGGATTCAGATAATGTGTAAAATTATGACCAAGAAAATATTTACTTTGAGAACTGAACTTTTGCATGACGTTTGAATTCTGTGTTCTGAAAAATTGTGTTCTTAAAAAAGAATTTTTAAATTATTTTTTAGTTGTTGATTGGGACAAAATCAGAATACGTGAAAAGCTTTTTCTTTTTTTTCCTTTTTTTTTTACTTTCCTGAACTTTGATTCCTTGTATTTGTTGAAACTGAAGATTTTACTTTTATAAACTGAATGAAAATAAGGGTTATAAAGTAAGTCTAATTGCATATTAGCAAACTTATTTTAGACTATTTTCTTTGGAAGAATAAAACAAAATGAATAAACATTGTTCTTAAAGGAACTTGCAAAGTATATTTTAATTTCAGTTATCAAACAGCTCTCTGATTTGTGATAGTGTGGCTATAGCAAAGATAATTGAAAAGTTCAATGAGCAGAGTTGGTAAATGTTGGTAAAAAAAAACAGTTACCAGTTGCTGTTAAGGATCAGAGCAGGAAAAAATGTTCATTAGTACTATCTGATTTTTAGTTTGATTTAAATGAGTTAAAATATGTGTTTTCCCAAATTGTTTATGCTGATTTTGCTGACTTTATCTTGTCATTTCTAACTTCTTTTCTGAAAGCCATTTTCCTGTTATTTCATGGATTTATTTGAAAACCTTTGGAATTTAGCTGCCACCAAACACCAACTTTGATTTGAACCATATCATTTTGCATTTAGTTTCTACATTGTATGGTGGGGTAGCTACCTATCTAGCAGTTATCTAGAGATTGTTGAAAGAACAAAGATTTGTATAGTGCTCCAAGGTTGCAGGTGAGGTAATAAATAAAAGGTAAATTTTCTATAAATGGTGGTTTTGTAGTCAGCCCTTGAGAGATGATATACTCTTTGAAATGACTTTGTCACTAGTTAACCTTTTTTTATTTTTATTTTTTACTTTTTATGACTAAATTGTGAAGTTGGCTTTTAATGTATTCTAAGATTTGTCACTAAGATTTTTTTAAAATTATTGTATTGGTGGTGTTAAGGAGCAAAGAAAACTATTGGTCTAGTCTACATGGTTTTACTGAAAGCTTTCCTGTAGTGTCTGAACATTCATTCTGTAGATTCGGGATCTTATTTGTCAAAAGCTAAGTTAGGTCCTTAGAAATTTGTTCATGATTGCCAATATATTCATTTGCTCTAAGAGAGTATTTCCTATAATGGACCAAAAAATTGTGCCTTGTAAACAAAATTACAAAGTTCAACAAACATGGTTTTTTGATAATTATAGAATCCAAAAAAAGGGATAGAGTAGTCTTTAAGAAATATTTTACCTAGGCTGTGGTAGAACCCAATTACTCCCTGTTCCACACATAGAAGACCCTCTTTTGGCTGCAAAATATTATGTCCCTTTGGCCTGTTGTCTCTTCTTTGGACAGTTCTATATGTGCACTAATAGGGTAACTCTCTGAACCTAATATTTTATAATATTCCCAAAGGATCTTTTTTCTCAGTCTTTAAGTTCATATTTTTAACATATGTAATTATATAAATTAATTTTAAAAGACTATCTTCGCTTCTGAGGTGACTTATTATAAATATTAATATTTCATGTGCTGAAAATTCCTACTTTAGTCAAAGAGGGAGTTCCTTTTTTATCGTACCTGTTTCATCTTTTTCCAAGGTTCACCTTCCATGTTAGCAAGTGTAAGGAATGGCTTCACTTCACTGATATTTTTAAAATGTTAGGATATTCTTGCACTGTAACTTCTAAGAAGTAAATTCTTATCTGCTGTCATTTGGAATAAAAGACTGATATTTGGGACAGGAATGAGACAGTTACTCAGCCTGTACTGTGGTTTAGGGGTGCAATTTTTTTCGGTTTTCATAATTGGCTAATTATGTGCTAATTATTATGCTTTCTGCTTTATAGTAACTCTTTTCACTTCTTTTCACTTTATAGTAACTCTTTTCACTTCCACTTGTAGTAAATTTAAGTACTGGCATACCTCAGAGATATCATGGGATTCGTTCCAGACCACCACAATAAAGCGAATCACACAAATCGTTTAGTTTTCCAGTGCATATAAAAATTATGTTACACCATACGTAGTCTGTTAAGTGTGTAATACCATTATCTCTTTAAAAACAATGTACATACCTTAATTAAATGTGACACAGTAGTACAAAGTGAGCACGTGTTGTTGGAAAAATGGCACTGATAGTCTTGCCCAACACAGGGCTGCATAAATCTTCGATTTGTTTAAAAAAAAAAAAAAAAAAACACCTATCTGCAAAGTGCAATAAAACTAGGTATGCCTGTAAATGATATAGTTTGTTTCTTAATCGAATTCAGAAGTCTTTAAAAGCTGGCTCTTATTTTTAATGTCAGAGTCTGGTCAATGTGTGTTGTTGGTTTTAAGATTGTGATATCCTTTTGTGTATTTCCTTCAGGAATATAGCCATTCTGATAGCGAATCCATGGCTCCCAGTGCTGAAGTATCCCAAATATTGAAATTATTCTTCAGAGAGATAGCTTTACATCATTGGGTACAGGTTGATTATAATGTAATGAGGACTAATAACAAAAGTGAATAGATAAAAGTGACTGTGCAGATTCAGAGCCACTTTATAGGAATAAGTATGTGGCGAAACTGAATCAGATCAAGTGAATCAGAACATGTATCCAAGAATTCCTATAACAGTAATAGAATTTATTCCAGTTTTTATAGAAGAGGTTAAGTACTTTTCAGTAATTGAAAAATTAAAACCTTGTATTTAGCAATATTTTATGTATAATCAGAAAAATTATAAGACCTTACCCAATCTTATTGTTACATACAATATAAGTGCTTTCATATATTTCTATCATATAAATAATCATAGCATAGTTAAAGATAACTAAATTGAGCATGGTAATTTCTTTGAAATTATTTGCTAAGTTTCCATTTTAGTTATGAAAGATAAACTGCAATAAGTTTAATCTTATAAATTCTTAAGTATTTAAAATTCTCTAAAATCTGCCTTGTTAGATTTTTTAATGGTTTTCTGAAAGACAGATTGTTCATATTAATAAAAGTATGAACCATAGATTTCTTAAGAAAAATCTTCAGATTCCTGAAATCTATGTCTTTTTATTTAAGTATGCTTGTTACCATTTTAATGACTTTCACAAAAGTCATTAAAAATATTGACCTCTTAGATTATACTAAATTTCTTGGTACTTGTCATAAAGATACCCTTTATTTAGGGATAGACTTAGGATAATGAAGCATCCTATTGATGAGATAGTAAGTACTCTGGTGTGCCCTATGGCAAGACATTTTGAATATAAAGATCATTTTATCTTGCAGAAATACATAAAGAGAATTCTGTAAACATAAATTTAGTATTTAGTAGTCTCAGTGCTTTTTGGAAGTTCTTACCAGGCTAGATTTAACCAGGGGAAGTAGTCTAATTTGAGTGTAATAATAATATAGTTGTTGTTGTTGTTGTTATTATTATTATGTATTTGTTTTGCAAATGGAGCATGTATAGTGATAAATTTGATTTTTGGATAACTGAAGAAGCAGAATGACTTAGTTTCACAAAAAAATTACTAGAAAATATTCGAAGTATATTTTAGTAATGTTTGATTTAGGTTTTAAGAATAAACTGCTACTTCTCAATTTAAGAACAAAATGATGGAACTTTGGAACTTTGGTGGTTTTTGTGGGGATCTTTTCAGAGGTTGTCATTTTGACTATTAACCTTGTAATACTATTTTCCTTGAGTCATACAGCACGTTAAGGAATATTTTTAGAGAATCTAGAGGTTTCCTTGTGTTGATTGATTAAAAGTGACTTTTTAAACATAGCCAAGCGATTCGGGCAAGTAAATAAAAGCAGGTAAAAACCTCACAGTGCTATAACATAACTATTCCTAAGAACTATCTGGAGATCCAATTTATAGAAAGTGACCTAGCAGCCTCTTGAGTCAAAAATGGAATCGTGCACAGAAGTACATAGGCTGTTAAAGTACCTTGACATTTTTTATGGACTTGCATGTTTGTGTTTGTTTTTAAATTTTAGAGTATTGGAAATTATTTCTTTCTGAGATCTTTGTGTAAAAAGTCATATGTTTCTCATTTCTACTAGTGACATATATTACTTCCTTATTTCAAGTTTATGTCTAAATGTTTTTTGTATGTTAGCTTTAAAATTCCATTTGTTCTTTCCGCATCTTGAAGAATTTGAATCCTGGCTCAAAGTTTAATGACAAATTATTTTTTTTTTAATTTTTTAATTCTCCTCATTTATCTTTTTTTTTTTTTTTCAGTAGCATGAGTTCTCTTTTCTTACCAGTTTCATTTTTTTTCCAAAACAGTATTACATGTACTAAAGTTTACATTTCATATTTGTTATACTGCAGATTTGGGGCTCTTGTCTAGTTTTTGTTTAACAGTTAAATTTAAATGAGAATATATTATTTATAACTGGTTGCCTTACTCTTATATAAAGAATCTTATTTTTCCTTAACATATATGAATATAAATGTTTTGTATTTGACATATTATAACAGTATATTGATATATTATAAGTTCTGTTCATTTTATATTCTTGGGCTTATTTATGGACTCAAAAAGTATGCCATTAAATTCTTTTTACTATAGTCATTACTGTTTGTGAGGTCCAGCAAGCATGAAATTTTCTCAAACCTGGGTTTAAAAATATTGTCATTCATGCTGTTTTATATATGCATATTTCCATTTGTAGTCACCTCATTTGAAAAACCATTATGACAAAAATTAAAGTCAATATAGTTTTTAATAAGATAAGAATGCCTATTACTGATATTGTATATTTATCTTTAAATTTCAGATAAGCCTTTGAAAAAAAGAAAACAAGATTCTTACCCACAGGAGGCTGGGGGTGCTACAGGAGGTAATAGACCAGCTTCTCAGGAGACGGGTTCTACAGGAAATGGGTCAAGGCCAGCATTAATGGTTAGCATTGATCTTCATCAGGCAGGAAGAGCGGACTCTCAGGCTTCCATTACTCAGGATTCAGACACTATTAAAAAGCCTGAAGAAAACAAACAATGTAATGATGCACCTATTTCTGTTCTTCAGGAAGATATTGGAAATCTTAAGTCTACACCAGAAAACCATCCTGAAACACCTAAAAAAAAGTCTGATCCCGAGCTTTCAAAGAGTGAAATGAAACAAAATGAAAGTAGATTGGCTGAATCTAAACCAAATGAAAACAGATTGTTAGAGACAAAATCAAGTGAAATTAAGTTAGAAACAAAAATTGAGACACAAACAGAAGAAACTAAACAGAATGAGAGCAGAACAACTGACTCTAAACAGAATGAGAATACCATAGCTGAGTCTAAACAGACTGAAAATAGACTGGCTGACACAAAACCAAATGACAGCAAACAAAATAATGGCAGGTCAGAAACAACAAAGTCAAGACCCGAAACCCCAAAGCAGAAGGGGGAAAACCGGCCTGAAACTCCAAAGCAAAAGAGTGATGGGCATCCTGAAACTCCAAAACAGAAAGGTGATGGACGGCCTGAAACTCCAAAGCAGAAAGGTGAGGGCCGACCTGAAACTCCAAAGCAAAAAAATGAAGGCCGGCCTGAAACACCAAAACATAGGCATGAAAATAGGAGGGATTCTGGAAAGCCATCAACAGAGAAAAAACCTGAAGTGTCTAAACATAAACAGGATATTAAATCTGATTCACCTCGGGTAAAATCAGAACGAGCTGAAGCCTTAAAGCAGAGACCTGATGGACGATCTATTTCTGAGTCACTAAGACGTGACCATGATAGTAAACAAAAATCAGATGAGAGGGGTGAATCAGAGCGACATCGGGGGGATCAATCTAGGGTTCGAAGACCTGAAACATTGAGATCCTCTAGTAGAAACGAACATGGCATTAAATCTGATGGTTCAAAAACTGATAAACTTGAAAGAAAACATAGGCATGAATCAGGAGACTCACGAGAAAGACCAGCTTCTGGGGAACAAAAATCAAGGCCTGACAGTCCTCGTATTAAGCAAGGAGATTCTAATAAATCCCGACCTGATAAACCTGGTTTTAAATCACCAAATAGTAAAGATGACAAAAGGACAGAGGGTAACAAGAGTAAAATAGACAGCAATAAAGCACACCCTGACAATAAGGCAGAATTTCCAAGTTATTTGTTGGGAGTGAGGTCTGGTGCATTGAAAAATTTTGTCATTCCAAAAATCAAGAGGGATAAAGATGGCAATGTTACTCAGGAGACAAAGAAAATGGAAATGAAAGGAGAACAGAAAGACAAAGTAGAAAAAATGGGATTAGTTGAAGATCTAAATAAAGGGGCTAAACCTGTAGTTGTCCTTCAAAAATTGTCCTTGGATGATGTTCAAAAACTTATTAAAGATAGAGAGGATAAATCAAGAAGTTCCCTTAAACCTAGTATCAAGAATAAACCGTCAAAGTCAAATAAAGGTAAGAATACTTCTACTGATGTCACATGTATGTATTCCAATTAGTTTTCTCTTAGGTTGTAAGTTACTAAGGATAAAAATAATGGAAATTTACAAAAAATTAGCTTCTCCGTGAAAATATAACATTTTTATAAAACAATAGGAAAGTGTTTTCAGGAGTATAGTTAAAAAGTTCACAGTGAACGTTCTTTTGCTCCCACTTCTACTTGTGCTACTCAGTAGGTAGTCATGATATTTACTGCTTTTTGGTTACACGGAGGTAAGTTCTTTTGCTGTTTAAATACAGCAGGTATTTCTGAAAGTTGCTTGTTAGTCAAGTGAACAATGTATTAGATATATTTAACAACTCTTTAAACAGTTATTTTGATTGTAGAGATACTCCACTAGACTGAATTTTAATTTCTAACATCTCATTAAAGCTATACAGAAACAATGTTATAAATTCTTCCAAGAATTTTTTTTTTTTTAAACCAAGCAGACTTATTTTTATTGTAGTAACAGGAGAACTTGTAACATTGATATAAACCTAGAGGGTACCAGGGGTTCTGAGAGGAGCAGGGAGGAAGAATAGGTGGAACAGAGGGCATTTTAGGGCATTGGAATCGCCCTGCATGATATTGTAATGACAGATACAGGCCATTATACATTTTGTCAAAACCTATAAAATTGCACAGTAGAAAGTGTAAATAAAAATGTAAACTGTAGACCTTGTTTAGTAGCAATAATTCAATATTTGCTCATCCATTGTAACAAATGTAAGAAATAATATCAGAAGTTATTAATAGGGGAAAGTGTGAGGGTTCTTCCAAGAATATTAAGCATAAGAATGCTACTAAAAAAATTTTTTACTAGCCTTGTTAAATTTTTTTTAATTTACTGAGTTAATTATTGATGAATTGTTTGTATAGTTTAGGAAGTTATATAAAAAGTTATTTTGCTTTTTGTGGAGGAGGTAGTTAATTAAAAATATTGCATATATATAGTTCTGCCCTTTCTATGGAAAGGTAATAGGGAATGGTATTTACCTTTTAAATTGGATTAAAATACAAGTTTCTTTGAGGGTTTTTTGGTGTTATATTTGTATGTTTGCTGAATTAAATTCTCTATTTACTTGAGTAAGATGATTTCTAGGAAAGAAATTTATTTATGTGCTGAAAATATAAAGACAGTTTGTATAGAAAATATAATGTTGGAGTCCTCTGTATACTAGATATTTCAAGTAGATATATTTTGTATAATGTTGTGTGGCAAGACCTATTTACTCTATGCATATAAATTGAGATGTGGCTTTGAAGGTAATAAAGCTGTAAGGTTTAGTTTAAGTTTTCATTCTGTGAAAGGGGTTCATTAAGAACTTAAATTTATACTTACTCATAAACACGTATATGAAACTCTAGAGCTGTGCTGCTAGCCTCTTTTGTCTATTTACATTGAAATTTCATTTCCAAATAACATCATGTAGCTAGTGGCTACCAGAGTGGACTGTGCAAGTAGAAAACATTTACATCTTCACCGAAAGTTCTCTGGTATAGCACTGCAGTATTATTTTTGTAAAATTCTATTGTAGCTTATCTATCAAAAAAATCTCTTTGAAAACACATTATTACTATTTATTATTATGAATTCTTTATTAAAAGAAGTGACATATAATAAGTAATCTGGGGAGTGGAGGTGGCTCAAGTGATTAGGTGCTTCCCCTCCTGCATGGGAGGCCCCAGGTTTGGTTCCCAGTGCCTCCTAGAAAGAAGACAAATAGAGAGTACAAAACAACAAGGAGGGGGAGAAATAAATAAATTAAAATAAATAAGTAATCTGTTTTTATTCTTGCTTGGTCTTCGTCAGTGGTTCATTTTTTTTTCCACTGTTAATTTATTTGGCTTTGTCTTTTAAAAATTCAAAAATTGAAAAAGATTGCCTTTTGAATCACTAATTTTTGTACTTTTTTGGATTTTATGTAGTGGCAATCAAACCTACAAAAAATTAAGACTTCAGTCTTAATAAGTTAGGCTATATTATTTAACTTGAATGCATCTTTCCAGAATTACTTGTTTATGTCAGCTGAGAATGTGGAGGCTAGCAACAAGGATTGTTTTCTTTTAGATACTTTTTCTCTAAAAATTGTCGTAGAAGTTAGGTGTCACTTAAACTAAAGAGTATGATTACACAATTTTAGAAGATTCAAGAGGAAAGTGGTACCCTCTTGTTCCCTTGTTCTAGACCATCTTCTCCCCTGCCCCCCGCCTTCTGTCAGCTTATGCTAGCTTTGCTTTGTAAACTCTGTGTCATCAAAGAGTCTTATATAACTTCTTAAAGAACATCAAAGAAGGAATATAGTTCCAACATTAGTAATTGCTGTTTTATTTCCCATGGCTTTTTCCTATGTAATTTCTTTGCCTGTGAATATCTTTTTAGTGCCTATCCATGTTGTATACTTCTAACACAAATATGTGTACTCGAGATGGTCATATGATGGTGAGTAAGTAGGATGTCTAGGTGACTGCCTGTTAGTGATATGTATGTGTGTGTGTGTTCATATACATACTTGTGTGTATACACACATGTTACAGCTGCAGTGACTTCTGGCTTTATTTTTATCTTTGGGTCCATAGCAATTTTTTTTTAATAGTGTACTAATTTCAGTTTTATTTTAGACCTCTGCTACTAAGTTAGCAATAGCAGAGTTATATAATCATGGCTTTTAATTTATTATCTGTATATGAAGCACATTTATGTCTTACCCTTCATAAGGCACATTACTTGGGCTTATCTTTGGAGATTCACAGAAAATCACATATTTGACATGTTGGTGTTTTTCTTTCTTTTTTTTTTTTAAAGATTTATTTTTTATTTATTTATATATCCCCCCCTTTGCTGCTTGTGCTTGCTGTGTTCACCTGCTCTGTGTTTTTCTGTGTCTGTCTGTCTCCCCGTGCTGCGGCATCCTGCTGAGTCAGCTAACCGCATAGCAACTTGCCTGCTCTCAGTGGCTTGCCATCTCCAGGAGGCCCCGGGAACCGAACCCGGGGCCTCCCATGTGGTAAACCAGAGCCCTACCAATTGAGCCACAGCTGGTTCCCAGTGTTTTTCTAAGTAAAGGAATTAAGTCTAATTGCGGAGTTATTTTTGAAGTTGATTCCCAGGGTGAGACTTCGTTCTAGATTTTCCTTTCTTGGAAGTGCCAAAAAATTCCATCTTTTAAATATTATATCTGATGACCATATGCAAAATATTCACTCACTCAGTTAAAGTTCCTTGAATATGCTTTAAGCTGATAAATTTTGAATGTATGGTAGAGGTATAGATGTATCACTCCTAATTTAGATTATTTATTTTTGTCTTTTATGTGACATATTTCTTACATTTTATTTAATTGCTGTGGGGATTTATCTCTATCCCTAGTACTTATCACAATACCTAGCATAAGTACATATTAAATACCTGTTGAATGAATGGAGACTGTGTTGCTTCCATGTTCTGAAAGGCTTCTGTGTACAGACAAAATTTTGTCCTCATCTTTTAGGTTCCCACCAATAGACCATGACTCAAGTACTACTTAAATTTCAACTTCAGTCAGATTAAATGCCAAAATATCTTTTTAAAAAACATTACTTCAACTTAAAAAAATAAAGTAATAGGCAAAAGGCAGCCTAACAAATCATGGAAGCATTACTCCAAAAAATCCTGCAGGCACATTTATCTTATTTAATCCTAAAAGCAAACTTAGTTGTTTCTCCAGTATTTCTAAAGATGAATAAATGAGCACAGATTGGTTAAATGGCATGACCAGGGTCTCCTTGTTAATGAGGAAAATGGCGGGGGCGGGGGGGAGACCTTCATTATATTCACATTACATAAAACTAATTTCCATGTCCTCTTTTTTTTTTTTTTACCTTTAGCATTGATATAGTACCTTCTTTGCCTTTGCTACAAAAATATTACAATATTTACTATAGTCTATAAGTTACATTAGTTGTATTTTTCCTGTGTATCACCATATTCTTAACACCTTGTAAGAGAGGAACATTCTTGTATTTATATTATTAACCACAATCCTCATCTACCATTGAAATCAGTATATTATATAGTCCCTAGATTATCCTCTAGCTGTCTTTCAATTAACATTAACCTTTATTTTTTCATACAATTATGATTAGCCGATGATTGATGCCCTTATTAGAGGCAGTTATTTCACTTCAATCATCAACTGTAGTAGTTACACTATTTTTTGCTGATCACTAGTTTACTTTAGTTGGTTGCCTTTTATGTAGCACTGACAATCTAGTTGGATTCTACAAATTTGAGAGAAAGTATTGTTTCTGAAAGTGAATTTTTGGCATTGTTTATCAATTCCAAAAGCAAAGAATTCTCAGTGGTTTTTCTTTAATATAGGTGTGCCTATAATATTCAGTAATCCTTGATGATGCTGCATTAGAAATTTATGTTGGTTCACTTAAACAGTTCCATAAAATACCTTCTAAAGAGGTTAGACTTTCAATTTCTATAAAGATTCTAGTATCAGTGATATCTTTCAGGAATATTTATTATAGAGATTAGCTTAATATGTGTCTGGCTGTTGTTGAGTGTGATTTAGAGCAATATTTCGAAAATGTGTGCCCGTAATTCCCATTCATAGAATGTTTTGGTCCAAATATTGCTTGGTAGATAACTGATATAAATACTGATTTAAAGACATGGCATTAAGTAAAAATATTTTCATAAAAACTAAATTTGTTAAAGCTTGCTAGAGGTTTTCTCTCTTTTCCATACCATATCTCAAGCAGCCAAGGTCAAAAAGTTGTGTAGGGTTCTCTGATCTACTAAAAATAGGTCAGTGATTGGGAGTCAGGGAGCTAGCAGATATTAATTCTGAGAAAACCTGCTCTTATTTATGAAGAAATAGTCATCACACTAACACCCTGAAGCCCCACTTATTCTATAATATAAGTTAATGAATCCCATCTCCAGCAAAGGCCTAGTGCAGATGTTAAGATAATGAATACCTACTTGATATATGTGCAGTTTTTTAAGAAATTAATCTTCTAATTTCTAATCTTCTAATCTTCGGATTTGCTTTGCCACCCACAAAAAAAATTAGCATCCTATGACTTCTGAGTACTAAGTTTTTTCAGTCTTAATTTTTTATGTATATACTTTTAAACTTGAAATAATTTCAAACTTTCGGGAAAGTTGCAAAACAATACTGAGAACTCCACTATTTCCCTACGCAGATACCCAGATTTACCAACTTTTAACATTTTGCCACATTTTTTATATCATTCTCTCTCCCTACCTATTTTCTAAACTTTTGAAAGTAGGTTGTATATACTGAATACTTTCCTGTATATTTCCTAAGAAAAATATTCATTTATGTAAGCACATTAAGTACAGTTATCGAGTTCAAGAACTTTAATATTCATATAAAGCATACAACCTATATTCCAGTTTTACTAATAATGTCCTTTTGGGCATTTTCTCCCCCATTATTAGATGTAATCCAGTAATGCAACTTTTGAAAATTCTCCTTAATTGTAGTAGAAGGAGCACTTGAATCAGAACCTTAAATAAATCTTAAACTTTCAAAACCTTGCTTTATTCATTCATTTTTATAATGGGGAAATCTGTTTCTTTCCTACTTTATGTAGTTGAGAGGACTGAATGGGTGGTGGTGTTATAATAAGAGCTAAATATCTGTCAAATTTTTTTATACTTGAAGAAGAGGGAGGGTAGGGTTCTGGATGAGTACAGAGTAAAGGGGCTTTAGGTGTGTTCTTAGCAGAGGGACAGAAGAAAACAAAAAGCATTGCAAGTTTAGGGAAATCAAACTTTCAGCTAATATTTAGAATGCAGTGAGGGGAGAGTAAGGGTTAATTAGAGATTAGATTGGTTAAATTAAACATCCTTTTTAGCCATTGGTGGTAAAAATTAGTCAGAAAAGATGCCATTCCTAGCATCAAGGGTTGTTAGAAAATATTTTTCTAGGCTACGATGCAATAGAAGATGTTGCTAAAATTCTCTAAACATTCAGTTTAATGTAATAAGCAGTCAGTTGCATAGCTGCTAATATAATTTAATACTTGATCACGTTGATCAAAATACATAAATAGTATAAATATAAACATGTGTTTTATTGTCCTTGATTCCATATTTTCTTGTTTCTATGTAATCTTAACATGTTAAAATTTTTATGGTATTTTGAGCTAAATCTTCTCAAAGTGGGATATGGTAAATAAATAATGGTTACATGACTCCCTTTCAAAATGATTAGATTCATGACATCTACTTAACTATTTCCCCATACTTTCACATAGAAGTACCTAATAGCTCTTAGAAAATTTCCCATCTGTCTTTCTTTTTCAGTCCATCCCACAAATTACTGCTAGAGTAATATTTCAAAAATGCATTTTGATTGTATCATTCCTGTTCTTTAAAAGACTACAATATCTGAATCTTACCCCTATTTGTGCATGGTTATAAGGCTTATCTACTTTTTCTCCCTATTTGATATTTTGCTCTGTACAGCAGACTGCTCTAACTGCTTCAAACACATCCCTCGTAGACTGCTCCAAAACTTGCCACTTCCTCCTACTTCTTGACTCCTGTCCTCTGTTTTCTAGTTCCTCCTACCTCACCCCATCTCTTCTGTTGAAAATCCATCATTAGGAATACCTCCTAATGCCTTAGAAATTATCATTGACCTTTTTTTCCCTGACCTATATTTCCCTGAAATATAAATTGTATTTCTTTAGGAAAATTCATCTTAAATTAGTATAATGTTTACATTAATAACCCCAGTTAAAGATACCTTTTATATAGCTGCATTATGGCATACCTATCATTTTACATTTTGTTTTCTTTGCCTTTTGTTATTTCTGTGTGCAACAGTTCATCTTTCTTCATAGAACTTTTTTATTTTATTGAATATATTCTGGCTGGTAAATGGATTAAAGTGTTTTAACAATAGAGTGTGAGCATACATCAGTAAATTGAAAGCAGACCTACAGAGCTCAGAAGCAAAGCCTGTATCATTTAATAGTGTCAAACAGCCTTTTGCCTGTGGTGTATACAGCATAGAACAAAATTAGATCATTTCGATAATGATCATATATCAAGAAGTCTCAATCAAAAAAGAGAAGGTAGAGTGCTTTTTAGAAAGATTTGCATCAAAAGAATTAAAAAGAAGAATTTCTGAATAATCTGAGGTTTTACTGTAACATGTTTCAAAATTGTAATGTTGGCAACTTATATCAGAATTAGATTAATTAAGCTTTCTGACACAAGGTACCAGTATTCTATTAACTTACAATGAGTAAAATCAATTGGATTATTTTTAGTATATTATTCAAATGATCGTTTTTTATTGAAGCTGTAGCTTAACAAACATTGTAATGAGCTTTTTAAAGAAAGGATTGTTCTAGAAAGATCTGAATTCCCTCTCCTATTTTGAGAGAGGTGACAACCATAAAGCTCAAAGAACTTTCAAACTTTTTTGACTATGATCCAAGGTAAGAAATAAAATACTATCCCACACACAAACACATTAACAGTACCTACCCTTACCATAGGCAAAACATTGATGTTATCTTTTATGATGTTTTGTTTCACTTCAAACACAAATGCTTTGTCAAGACAGCCAAAACAGATTTTATAACTTGCTTATGAGTTGCAACTTGAAAAGTACTGGCTGAAATTATAAAGAAGAGATGACAGTTTTAGGGAATCGTGATTCTTTGCATTACTTCCTGGAGTATTTCTCAGAGTATACCCTGAGAAGATAGCTGTCACATTTTTACTCTGGCCACACCCTCAGCTATGAATAACTTTTTGCTAATCTTCCCCACCCCCACCCCCTTTTTTTTTTTTAAATAATCCCTAAGAGGTATTATAAGGCTTCCGCCAAGTGCCTAGGGTCTCTGCCTCTACCAAATTTCGGACAACTTTATAGCAGATTGTGTCATCATTCATTACTTCCATGTATCCTGAACCATCACCTAAAATGCAAATGCAAACCCCTCCAATTTATTTCTGGACTCTTGTAGATTTTGCTGGCCACCTGGTCCGCTCCTCCCTTAAATTAAGACCTCACTCTATAAGTTGTAAACAGATGCCCCCTTCTTGTTATACTGAAGACTGTTGCCATCTACTGTAGAAACTGTGAATTTCATTCCACTCTTTTTCCCTCACCCTAGTACATCAATGACAAAAAGTGGTATCTCCTTTCTCCTAATTTTCCTTGCTCTTTCCAAATAGTTGCTCAAACACACGTCAGAGCTCTTCCTCTGAGGCCAGTATATTGTGGCCTCCAAACTTAACTACCTATATTCCATGTCCCTGCATTCACTGAGACTGCCTTCAGTCTTCTTTACCCTTGGGCTTTACTTCTGAACTTTAGGGATCCCTATAGAAGGAACATTCAATATCCCAATCACATAGTTTAGCCACACATTTTTTCAGTTTCTCTCCAGGTTGCCTCCTTTTGCTTCTGCCTCTCAAATGTTAAGTGTTTTTCAGGGCTGTGTCTTCAGCATTTCGTACTCCTTGGATAAACTCCCTTCAAGTAAAGTAGTTGACTTGCATTTAGGAACTTTGTACACAAAAAAACCACGTATCTTCAAACAGTATTAACTCAGAGCAGCAAGAGGGCAGACTGGCAGCTTACACTATTGATTTTTTTTTTCTTTCTGCCCCTGATTACCTATATATTTGAAGTTAAAGATGATGCACTTCTCTGTTATATGAGTAGGTTGGTGAAAGAATTGTCACTGAGCTATATGATGCCTGCCCAAGATGTTTTTTATGATTTATGAGTATGATTTATTTGGAGGTTTATGTGAGGTTCTTGGTTTTGTTTCTGAACATGACTTGCTTCTATAGATAGAAGCTTCAGTCCCAAAGTGTTCTCATTAATTGAAGTGGTTTATTTTAATCTCGGGGTGTTTCATTAAACACACATTATTAGTTATCAGATAAGTCAATCTTTGGGTCTTTAAATCTTTTATGACTTCTGGTTTTAATAATCTGGTAAATATGCTAAATATGAGTGATGTGTACCAGAAACCCAAGATTGCTACATTTAGCCCATCTAGGGATAAATCAACTCTTTACATTCTGGCCCTAATTATGCTACAGATACCCTATCTAATTATATATATACCAAAGGTTTGAGTGTGATATCTCACAAAATTATAATTAAATGACATACCCCTCAAACCAGTACATAAAATTTTTAAGTAATTAAGACACCTGATTTAAAGAATAAAGTAGTTGAAGGGGACAAATGATGTCAGAAAGATAACCATAAGACACTAGCAATATGAAGTACTTAAGAACAAAGAGTTTAGCAAAAAAAAATAATCCCTAAAATCGTGAATGTGTTAACAAAGTCAGACATTATATTTGCACTTAAAGGATTATTTCCTGATTCAGGGAAAAGAATCCAACTGAGTATATTACGGGGATAATTTGAAGTATTGATGGTTTATCTCTTTCTGTTGAAACTGTTGAAGCCAGTTATCCAGATCATTGATAATGTATTATAGGTTCCAAGTGTGAGTATAGGAAAGTCAAAGACTATATTTCTTACCCTTTCAAATCAAGGGACCTGGCTGAGTCATTTTATAAAGTTTTTTCATAAAAAGGAAGAAAGACTGTGGTTAGTTCAGAAAATGCCTTAGCCTATGGAATAGACATTTCTATTCAAAGTGAAACAGGGTTTACTTGTAGAAAACATAGGATCAGAGACATTAAACATTGCTGGGTTTTTGTTTAAGTCAGGTTTTTTTTTTTTTTTAAAGATTTATTTATTTTTTATTACATATCTCCCCTTCCCCCCGCTGCGGCGACGCGCCGAGATTGGACACTGCGCAGGCGCGGCTTTCCCCGCTTGTGGGCGGTCTCTGCGTCTGTTCACGGCCGGCTTTTTTCAGGTCGCGGGTGGCTGGCTGCGCTCGATTTGCAGGCGACCTGCCCTGCCCGTGGCGGCTTTTGCCTGTCCGTGGCAGCTTCTTGCCCTGCCGACGGCGGCTCCGGCCCGCCCATGGCGGCTTGCCATTCTCAAGGCGGTCTGCCCGCTAGGAGAGGTCCCCGGAACCGAACCCAGGGCCTCCCATGTGGTACACCGGCGAGCTCTTTATCCACTGAGCTATCTAGCCGGGCCCTGTTTAAGTCAGGTTAATTTCAGAAACGAAGCACTTTGTTTTTGGATTAATTCTATTGCTTTAACTTTCAAAGTTGTACAGATGTCAAAATGATCTGGAAAATATAACGCTCTTAAATCTGATAATATTCTTGTTAATATTCATTAGGAAATGAGAAAGTATACTATAGTGAATAATTGTTGGTACTGCTTTATCAGTTATAAGACACAAATTTTTTATTTCTTTGTTTTGCTTTTGTGAGGGATTTATTTTTGAAAAAGAAAAAGAATAAGAAAATATAGTGCTTGCTCTGAGTATATAATAATCCATTGTAAAGGAAGCACAGGGACCAATATATATTTTAACCTTTGATTATCGTATATTTATCTGCAGGATAATTTTATTCTGGGATATTAGTATCAAGTCAGTATGTCTTTGTGAATGGGAGTTTAGATCTAAGCAGAACATAATCAGTTCAGTAAATCTGCTTTAAAAAAAAAAAAACAACAACTCATAATGGACCAAAGGCCAAACACTTTGGGTTATCCATACTTATAGACCCAAAAAGATTATAATGTTTCAACTACTGCCAAATAAAGAAAAGAGTTTCTCTTTTTAAAATGTTTGAAATGTCCTCATTTGTCTGCAAAATATAGTGATTTCATGAATTAGACAGGAAATACATCTTTAAGTGAGTATAAGAAATTGTGAGCCACAGAAATAGACTCTCAGAAGCATTTAGTGAGCATCTATATCTGCATATTAGTACTTAATAATATAGTTCATGTGGAAAGAGAAACATGTATCCCAGAAGGCATTATCTTTCCATCAGAAAACAACATATTTAATTAGATGTGTCAGAGTATTCAGGACCTTTAAGTGAGGTGCAGGCTTATGCAGTTTGGGGTTAAAAATACTGGCAACCTAAAGCTAAAGTTTATTTCTTTTTACTTCTGCCAGTATTTTATAAAGTGTACCTCACTGTTTGGAAACCAAAAAAGTTAAATCATGAAGTCAATGCAAAGAAACATTATATGATTTGAAAGTAACAAAAATAAATTAAGCTCTAGTTAGTCAGGATTCTCAGCAATAAAGTTTTTGGAATATTACCAGTCACCAGTATTCCATCTTTGTTGAATAAAATTGTTGTTATAAGAACAAAAGACTGAAAGATACTGAAATAACGGCTTCATGAACAATAAGATTATTCTTCCATTGAGATTAATAGTTTGCATTGTATATTCTTGAATTAGTTATATATCAACTATGTCTTAGTCTATACCTATTTATTTTGCTGTCATGGTTTGCCTTTATTCATTATAAAGCGTAGTTTTAATTTTTATTAAAGGTATTACTATTTCCTGCTGTAAACCACCAAGGTACTCTTTGCTCCCAATTCCTAAAATTTAGCAGTTAAGACATGATTTTTATACACCCACTCAAAGATATACATGGATATGTAAAGTAAGTTAAAATTGTCATCATCAATAGTCATCAAGGACAGATTAGCCTAAATAAATAACTTTTGCTACTTCTACTTGATTTTTAAACTGTCAACAAGATGTTAAGAATTTATTTTTTCATAGCAACTGTTTGCATGTGGAAGGAGGGTCATATGAGGTTGTAAGTATTATTATGTTACTAGTTCTTACTGTATAAAATTAATGTATTTTTATCCTTTCTTTTCTCTTTTGTGGGAAAATATGAACTTATTTCATAACAGACTTCAATTTACTATTTCTAAGTATGACATAATATTTTAAAATATATTTGGTCTGTTTATCCTCCCTTTCAAGCTTCTATTATCGTCACTCAAATGCATATATTAGTGTGTATCTTTGAGGAAATTCTCCATAATACTAAAAAGGCATTAGACAGTGATAGGTAAAAGCATATAAAGCTCTTGTCCCAGCCACCATACCAAATGCCAGAGTCCTAGAGGAAGAGAAGGAAGGGTAAGTGTCCACCATGCTTTCATTTGTACTGAGGGGTAATATTTGTTTCAAGCTAACTACATACCTTTACAGAAACAAGTTCAGATGCTAACAAGAATGTTTATACCAATGGGTCTTCCAGAAAGTTTTTAGTTAATGCAAGCAAATAAACACACTCTAACAAAAGTTGATGCTGTAACCACCCCATATTATGGAATAAGTGTTATATTTTATCATTAAAGTTGTTATATGAGGGTATATATTTTAAAACTGTATTATCATTACATGGTTAAGACTGCTGTAAATATGAAAGTGTTTTTAATAAAATACAAAGGTGACTCAACTGTTTATATATAAATCCTAATATTTAAGTAATTCTAATACTAAATGCTAATTTAGTTAAAATTTTCCTTTTTTTTTTTTTTTAACCTTTTATTAGGTAGTATAGATCAATCAGTGTTAAAAGAATTACCCCCTGAACTCCTGGCAGAAATCGAATCTACCATGCCACTTTGTGAACGTGTGAAAATGAACAAACGCAAGCGTAGTACAGTTAATGAAAAGCCAAAATATGCCGAGATCAGTTCAGATGAAGATAATGATAGTGATGAAGCTTTTGAATGTAAGTGTCACATTACTTTATTATCATTTTGGAATTAAAAAGCAGATCTGTTTGTTTCATTCATGATTTTTGGGGTTAGCCAAGAGTAAAGTGACCTTAATTCTAAATGTAGTATAGCAAGTTTTTTTCTTTATACTTTAAAAATGTGTGAAAAGTGAGATCAGTTGGCACCAAGAAAAATGTAAATGAACTGTAGTGTTAAATAACATGAGTATGTGTCTGTATTCATTTAGAAAACATTTATTGAGCTCCTATTATAGACTAGGCACTGAGAATAAAAGTACAAATAAAATGTGGTCCCTGTCTTCAAAGAGCCTTCAGTCTGTTGGGGGAAATATATAAATAAATAATGTGAAAAATACAGTGATGACAGTAAATCCAGGGTGCTATGGGAACACATTGAAGTATCATTGAAATCATACTGGGGGCTTAAAGAAGGCTTACTGGAAGAGGTGACACTTGAGTTGAGTCTTGAAGGACACGTAGGAGATAGCCAGATGAAGAAATATTTAAAACCATACTATCACTAAATTATGAATGGATTAGCCACATTGCAGATTATCTGTGTGGTTTGGACCTGGCTTCTCCTTTTTGCCCCGCTGTGTCCTGGAATTCCTCCCTTGTTTCACTGTTTTCCAGAGCTGGCTTCTTCACTACACAGCTACCTCTCTACAACACTGTGATCACCTGTCTTTGCACTAGACTTGCTATACCTCGCCTGTCTTCCTACTGGTCCACTGAAAAAGTTCTTCTCTTTTATCCCTATCTTCCTTCTTCTGGAGCAAGAAAATTGAGCCTAGCCAAGAGGGGTCAACAGCCTTGTTTGACTTAAACGGCATTCAGTGGAAACAGACTATGGGAGATCTTCACTTGTGTGCCAACTGACTTAGTCATTATGACCAAAAGAAGTGGAAAGACCACCAGTGTGTTCTACCTTTTCCACCTAGTTTCATAGATTGAGGTGTGACAAAGGCAGGAAGGACAGATGCATGCTGCCATTTTTAAATGTATATTGCTGTTGGAAGCCCTTCACCTCCTCTAAAGTTTTTAATCAATGTTCATTTAAAGTTGTGAGCTCTTGAGCTATGAGCCGTATATTATGAAAACTGAGCAAATCTGAACACAGTTTTAAAATTGAAATAAAATATGCAGCAAAGTTAACCTGACATATTTCATTATATGTATACTTGTTATATAATATGTTTTAATGATCATGAGATGTATTTACCTGCAGTATATTTAAATGGCTAAAGTAAATACTTTTGTATTACAACCAAACATTTTAGTCATATGGGGTCATGGGTAGCTTTGGGAAGGGAGTAGAGAAAGGAGATTTTGTGCCTCAGAAACTCACTCCCCTTATATACTTGCCTCTCCTTCACTTTCCCTCCATAATACCGGGAACCACTAAGAAGGAATCCCCTTAGTAGCAGTTTGATTTCAAATCACACATCAACTTCAACTGATTGATAGTGGCTGCCTGCATTGCTAAGTTGATAAGAATTTTGAAGTGACCTTACAGTTAAGTGGAAAAACGTAGTATAATCAGAAAGACACTCCAAGAATAAAGTAAGGGAGAATAGAGCTACATATGCCTCATGTTTGTCATCAGTGCAGCCATTATTCTTTTCCTTGCTTCCTAACATCAGTGAGATATTGTCTCATCTTATACATAGCTTCATCTTAAAGCCATGGGTCCCATTATATCTTTGCCCAAGTATATTGAAAGCTAGTATATCTTTGTTGGAGAACCTGAACTTCAACAGATCCTGCTAGGATAAAGGGAAGTTTCCCTGGATTTTTAAAGAGACCTTAGAGAGTAGCATCTGGATTTTCCAAATTTACGTTTATATAAGTAACTATAGAAGAGTTTACTCTGGAGCCACTGATTGGGGTGATTTGGCAGTTAGCACAAACAACAAAACAATGTAGTGAAAATGTAGTATAATACAAAATGTAAAAGTATTAGGAGAAACTATGTAGCAAGCATTATGCTGCTTTGAGGAGAGACAGACTTTTTGAATCTGGTTTAATCAAATTGGTTTCTTAAAATCTAAAACCAAGGAAATATTTTTGTGAAAGGATAGGAGAAAGGATTGAGGGGTGACTTTGAAAGTTGGGCCACATAGATATGGATAGCCATAGCACGAATATAAGGTTGCTGGTTTCCTGGGGAATCAGGAGGTAGGAGGATATAAGAAGCTAAAGAGAGATATAGGTGAAATTTGGAAAGTGAGGGTGGAGAATCCCCAAGTTATATTTATATACCTCTCTACCGACTTCCTGTCCCTCCACTACATCTTCCAGGGTAAGGAAGGACATGGAAAGAACAAATCAGCCACAGTGAGTTGGGATCCTGGTAATTTTATTGTGACACATGATTTATCATAGAAGTCTTTTTAAAATTTGCCACTCCATTTTTTCCAAATTACCTAATGTTTAATGAATGTAAAATAAAAATCTCTATGTCCTGTAAACAGTTACCACCAATACAGCATATTGTGTGTAATTGCTAGTAACTATAAGATTTTTCAAGTATTTTCTGCTCTAAAGATTGAATGCTTGAAATAGCTTTCTTATAAAATGAATTAAAATGCAAAAAGACTAAGATGATCTATTTGATGTTGCTTTCTGTACAAGCTTCCTTGTTAGTTGTCATTCCTCATATTTGAAAGTCATTTCAATGATCGTTGAAAAGGCAGTAGCTGCTATACAGAAATAACCTGTTTCTCATTGACTTACTTATACTGATAGACAGACCAACCTACCAGCCTACTTATATTAGTACGTGAAATAGCCTCTCTTTAATGCACGGGTATACCCAAATCATGAAATGGGGAAAATCCTACCTCCTCACATACTTCATAGTCAAATTTATGCCTAGTTATGAATAGAGTCACTAAAGGTTTAAATATATCTGTTTACATATTAAACTGTCTTGCTTTATACCAAGCCTGTGGTGCTATGCCCTAGAGCAGGTACAGTAAATGTTTGTCACTTACACTGCCCTCTAGTTCTCACTGCAGACAACATCCCTAATCAGTCTTCCTTGCTGAACTATGGTGCTCTCTCAGACCTCAAGAATCTTCTCAACATAGTGCTCTAGGCAGCTATTACAGTTTATCAGAGTTGATGTGTCAAATGAAATCTATTTGCAGTCCTGTATAGAGGTTTCTGTCAGTAGTGATGGTTATTGCAGAAAGCTTAAACCTCTGGAAGGATGGGGGAAGGATTGAAAGGGAACATACATACATATGCTTATATAGCATATATAAGCCTAAAATCTTTTCTCCTTGGGTTAAACAAGCCTGTTGAAGAACTGAATTCAATATATGCATAACAACTGTACAGATACATTCGATATCTGTATGCTTGTGATGTTAGGTCAGCAGAGTCCATCGAATTTATAGCTAAATTGTGGTTTAACTCAGTTGTTAAATGATGGTATTCATGGCTACCCATATTCTAGAACACTTTCTCAAAAGTTGACCCTTTCTCCAAACCCCATTCCCCATCAAAACCCAAATCCTTTAGTGTGCTTCCATTTTCATCCAAATCCTAGATAAAGGTTATTTTACAAGTCTTAATTCATCATGACGTTTATACATAATCTTATTGACTTATTGAATACCTTTCATTGAAATGAGCACTGTGGTTTAATTCCCAGAACCTTCATAGCTGTATTTATTAATGTAAAACCTTTAAATCCAGAGACATCATGTTAAAATTGGTGATACCGTTTCTATACCATAATTTAAACTTCTAGAAAGAATGAATCAGAATTTCCTAAACCCACAGAATGAAGAAGTTTCCCCCATGTGGTTCAATTGTAAAGTGCAAGTTTTAATAGTCTTTAAATAAGGTAAATTATTTGTCATGGGGATTTGCTTCTAGCCTCTAGGAAACGACATAAAAAAGATGATGATAAAGCTTGGGAATATGAAGAGCGTGACAGAAGAAGCTCTGGGGATCATAGGAGAAGTGGCCACTCTCATGAAGGAAGGAGGAGTTCAGGTGGCAGTCGTTACCGAAACAGAAGTCCATCGGATTCTGACATGGAAGATTATTCTCCTCCTCCCAGCCTTAGTGAGGGTAATTTATAAGCATCAACGGATTTCTTACATAAACCAACTTAGATTTATGGCTTTAACTTTGAAGAATATTTTATATCTTTTATGAGTTAATTAGCAACTCATTTTTTTGGTTAGAGAATAGTTCATGGTTTACTCTAAGGTCCACTGTGTTGTACAGTCCTATGGATTTTTAAAATACTTTATTCTGATACCATATATACAACCTAAAATCCCTTTTGACCGCATCCAAATATATATTTCTGTGCTGATAATTACATTCACAATGTTGTGCTACCATCACCATTTTTTTGTTGTTGTTGTTACATATCCCCCCCCCCCC
>PVKH010003388.1:0-25047 GCA_004027955.1 Chaetophractus vellerosus
TAATAAAATAAATAAATCTTAAAAAAAAAAAAAAAGAAAAGAATAATAATCAAAATGAAGAATTCAGTAGAAGGCTCAATAGTAATAAGAAAAAATAAATGAACTTGAAGATAGATGCAAATTATGCATATTAAAGAAAAGAGAGACAATAGAATGAAGGAAAATGAACAGTCTCAGAGAAATGCAAGAAACCTTTAAACATGCCAAGATAACCATGATGGGAGTGCTAGAAGGAGAAGAGAAAGAGAAAAGAATAGAAAGAATATTGAAAGAAATAGTGGCTATAAACTTTCCAAATCTGCTGATAAACATTAAAAACATTAATCTACATACCCAAGTATGTGGTCTGGGGACAGTCCTAGTGCAGCCTGCCGCCTTTCCCTGTGACTCACAAATATACCCTGTGCTTAGGACCAGGTGTGTCAGCCTAGTGGGATAAAATACAATCCCCTAGTAGATAAAGGGCCTGCCAGTAGGTTCCTTCTTCTCTCATCCTGAACATATGTAAATATTCACTGGAGACAGTCTGAATCTGGTGGGCATGCTTTACGACATCCAGCTCAAAATTACATGTAATTTTGTACCCTTTTTGAAAAGAGCCCTTCTCCCTGCAATTATTCATGCTTCAGGCTCTGCAATAACTAGATCTTCCCTTTCTGGGGAGGTGCGTAAAGCCTTTGGAGAATAGGTGACCTAGAGCAGAGTCTGGAAGGATGAAGAAGAGCTTTTTAGGTGAGAGAACAGTGTGTGTCCAGGCACAGCAGTGTGAAATGATCTTAATTGTTGGAGAACAAATAACAGTTTAATGCTAGAACATGTTTGGTAGCAGGCAGTGGATAGAATTGTTGAATAAGAAATCTGGGGAGTTGGGCAGGGGTCAGCTAGGGAAGAAACATGCTTAACATCTTGCATTTATCATATGGATGATGACAGCTGGTTGAAAAAGATGACATGAAGAGGTCCTAAAGACATTTATAAATGGAACCTTCCCCAAAGAAAAATGTTCAACAAGAACAGGAAGTGTGCAAGATTTTGGCAGATGCTGTATCTGTAACTTTAAGGAAGAGAGGATGTGGGAAGGGAAAGAGAAGGAAAAAAAAATTATTTGTAGAGAAAGATGATAGAAGAGGTGAAAATTAAAAAGAAATTGAAATATACATTTGCAGAGTTGAAGTAATTGAAAGCAATTTCTAAGATGTTAAGGAGGAAGACTAGAAGGGAGATGGAAATTGAGAAGGCAAATATTTATACCAGCCACTACTTAAAGCACCCATTCCTATCATGTGTCACCACTAAGGAAAAATGGGAAACTGTCCAGCAAAAATAACAATTGGTTGGAATTTTCCCAGACTCACACGTGCTTCTGTAAATATGCACGCATTAAGTGCTGCTTCATGTAGGTCAATAGAAAAGGGCATAAGGCCCAATGTGGCAGGGAGGGGCCCTTCCCAAACGCCCATATACTCATGAGCTATGGCTCCCCAGTCACTGATCTCACACCCTCTCAAGATGTGCAACATAACCCATAGCCAGTCAGCTCTGAGATTTCAGCCTGCGGCTTTGCATGCTCATAACCCAAGTGTCTTAGTGGCAGTTGCCCTATCACCTCTGCTCCATAATTCTTATCTGTGCATGAGAAACTTTTAAATTGCATTTGGCGTTTAGGCTTCAGCAGCAGGAAGTTAAATCCAAGAAATAAGCATGCAGTATTGTAAGTGGGTTTCCATAAAGCTGTTGTGTCAAATGATATGTCAAAGGCATATCATTTGAGTGGTTGCTCCAATTATGACCACTGGTAGATTTCACACCTTAAGGAGGACCTCTTTCTTTCCGTGTTGGCCAAAGCCATGGCCTTAGTTGGGAGAACAGGTACGGAGTCATGACAGACACTCATGACTTAAAACTCCCATATCAAGAAGAGTGCTCAAATTATGTGCTCCTGTAGTCAGCATCATGGAAGCTTGCATCTGCTTTCATTGCTAATGAAGCTTATCCCAAATTAGGCAACAATCATTCTATGCTTCCTATATTTGGTATCACCTAACACCAGCAAGTCTGGGCAAGGGCATCCAACAAATAGGTAGGGATTAGGGCATATTACCTTTGCCTCCATTCCCACTTCCCCTCCACAGCCTTACAACATCAACCATGTGTATTTACTCCATGTATTTTAGCAACAATAAAAGAGATTGAGTCAGGAATAAGGTGTGGTTCAGGTGAGGTTTCTGTTGACTCAATGAATCAAACATTTATTGGGTCTCTTACAAGGCTATTATAAAGCCACAAATTATATCCCAGATTTTCTATCCCAGTTTTCAGAGCAGGGAGGCCAACTCACTGCCTCCTGAGCCAGGGGATGTAGACTTATATTTCTCTCCAGCATCTTTCTTGGATCCTTCAAGTCAATGCCCATAAGGGCTCTCCAACCCCAAGTTCTAGTTCTGACAAGCTTCCACCAGGGCAAGAAAATCTGGGACAGAGCCAAGATATTATATGTGATTAATATTTCTGTGTATGGTCACTCAAGGCAATACTGCAAGGTTCGTCGCAAGAGAGTGGTGTGAAAGGGAACTCCGTTAACATCACCTGATTATTTAGTATATGAGGAAACTGAAGCAATGTGCCCAGCGTCACAAAACTCTTTAGGAGAAAATCAGGACATGTCCCCAGGTCATCCTGTTCCCTACTCCATCCCCTTGTCGTGCTATGAGAATGAACTCCATTGCTCTCTTCTGTTTCAGGAAATCCCCTGCATCCTCTTCACAGACACTCACTCTCCTCCCTCCTTCAGGTGCAAAATGCCCCTCTGCCTGCTCTTCCTTCTCTGTTGTATCAAAACCTACCTTGCTTTATGGATAGTCCCGATCACCCCTCCCCAATCATGTTTACATTCTAACGCAGAGTTTGGAATGGGGTGCCCCTTTCCAGAGTCTTGACAGCATATACACAGGCAGCCACTTCCTAGGCCAATGTGTAAAGCCAACCAATTTGGAGCTTCACACCAGATGCACAGGGAGCATTTGTGCAGGCACCTTTTCTTAAGAGACGGACAGTTTGAAGCAAATGTGTATCTGGGAAACACTGCTCAAGAAGCATGCCACTTCTGTTCCAAAACATAGCTGAAATACTCTCCAAGTGAATTCTGAGATTATCAAATCCTGAAAATGTGTACTTCATGATCTTTCTTGGGATGCTTTTGTGTCACAAGCATCACCTCACTAATTCAGAGAGAAAAAACATTCCCTGATAATAAGAAGCCACTCATACATACTTTATGGAACATATCAGAGATTTATTCCATTTATTCTATTTATTCAACAGCTATTTAAGAATTGACTCTGTGTCATGGTGTATATGCTCTGTATATGGCAGAGAGCAAAGCAGATAAAGTCCCCACTCTCTTAGAGCTTATATTTACAGGTGAGAGACAGAAAGGGAACAAATAAATATATAATGTTGGATAGAATCACTGTTGAAAAGACAAGAAAACATAGTAAAGGGACAAAAATATGCCATTTTATATTATGTGACCACGGAAGTCTTCCTGGAGGTGATGGCATTTCAGCATGCACCTGAATGAAATGAAGGAAAGAGCCATGTGGATAATGGCTGGGGAAAGGATGCTCCAGGCAGTGGGACAGCAAATGCAAAGGTCTGAGATGAGAATGCACTTGGCAGGTTAAGGAAGAGCAAGTAAGCCGTATTGACAAGCAAGAATGAGAAGTAGGAGAGGAAACCAGAGACAAGGGAACAGCTCTCGTAGAACTTCATGAGCCATGATGTAGACTTTGGATTTTGTTCTAAGTGAAGTAGTAGGAAGGAGGAAAAGGCAATACTAAGAGGAGGGAAAAAGGAAGAGATTCAGCAAAATGGTAAAGGTCTACCCTGAGTGTAGTCACCTGCTTCTGACCCTTCAAATTCTTCATTAGTGTTATTAAAACCCAAAATATGCTTATCATGATATTTACATTTGAGAATATGTGAAAGGGCCAAGTTGTATATACAGTGTATCATGAGGTGAACAGGGACAGCTCTTGTGGATTCAGGAATATGGGAGTGTTTATTAAAGTACTTTTGATTGCACAAACAGGAACTTAATCCCAACTGGTCTAAATATCACAAAGGAATTCATGTGATTCAAAAGTCTACCAGTATCATGAGCTTCAGGCATAGTTTGATCAGAGTTCTGTATATATTTTTGTGATTCTCTCAGCTATGTACGTTGGCTCTATCCTCAGAAAGGCTTCTCTCTTGGTAAATTGATAGCTGTAGTGCTCAAAACATTACTCATTCAGAAACAGAGAGCTTCTCTTCTACCAAAGTCTACAAAAGTCCTGGGTTTCCCAATGATGGAACCAAATGCCATGCCATGAATGTGCGATGAGCTGATTGGCTTAGGTCTGGGTTATGTATCAATTTTTGAATCACCGTGACAAGGAGGATGGGAATTTGCTAACTTACATTAGGCATTGATTAATGATTCATGTGTGAAGCCATAGAGAGGGTCAATTCCACTTAGGTTCTAAGACTGGAGGGATGGGATGTTTGAAGAAGGGTGAAACGGATGCTTAGAGTCATAACAATATCCATTATAGAGATTGATGAAGGAGGAAAAAGAAATTCTAGTATTTCTCAAAAATCAAGCAGGACTTTGAACTGTTAATAGACTGGAATCTTGCTTGGTCCAAGTTTAACTAAATTTTTAGGAGGGGGAATGTGCGTATGGGGACAGCCAAGATTGGGATAACATATGCTCAATCTAACTCTAAAGTAAATTTCATGTACTTTATATTCCATAATGTGGGTTTAGTCCTTTCTTTCAGGTTTCATAACCGTAAACTTTTAAGCATTGTAATTTAAAAAGATCTGAAATGCTTCATTCTTATCTATGTATTGCAGATGGACCTAAATTCAAAATCTGACCTCTACAATTTACCATCTAAGCCTTTGGATTACTCACTTGACCTCTTTGAGATTTAGATAATGTTCCTAGCACAGAATGGGAGCTCAATAAATGGTAGCTATTATCATTATTAGTATTACCATTTTCATCATTTTCACATGGAGGTAAAATTGTGACGCCAAGTGGAATGATTAGTTAAGAATCCTTTCTTCCTCAAAATTGTCTTAAGGTACTTACAAGGTGGAAGAAGGACCCTATGTCCATAGTTAGTCTTGTACATAGTCTGACAAGGACACAGCCACCTTAAATAAAATGTTCCCAGCTAGTCTTTTCCTGCTAAGGTTCTTTTGTTATTGTAACATGTTTATAAGTCAAAATACTAACTGTGTTTCCCAGAGTGCATCAGAACAGGTATTGATGCAATGCTATAGAAAGGTCAGGCACCAAGGAGCTTAGAAACTGCCAAGAGTGCATACTCTGCATGTAGGAGTGCTTCATACCAAGGGGTGGAAAATACTACCCCAAAGAAACCTCTATTTGGGGGAACATAAATGCTGTTTCCACCATCATTTCCATTCTCTGTCATTCCAATCACATGGAAGGATAATAGTTTTTCACCTTTTTGAACTCAGGTGTAGTTATAGACTTACTTTGCCTAATGAAATTTGAGAGGAATTGATGTTTACTACTTCTTGGGGCGGAAATATTTGTCAGATTAAAATACTGCAGTGCCTTCTTGCCCCCTTGTTACAGGGATTACAGTAAAATAGAAAAATGGAGACTTTATCAGCCTGTATCCTGGAATGAAAAACACTGGAGTAGAGCCTCTAACCAATCTGCACTGGACATGTGGTATGCGCAAGAAACAAATCTGTTGCTTTAAGCCATTGAGACTTGGAGGTTATTTGTTACTGTGCCATAACCTAGTTTCTCCTGACTGATACACAATATAAGCAAAGATTAGTGGTTATTCAAGTTCAGGTTATTGTTCTGAGCTACGCTGAAGCCTGTTGCTGATTTTCTATGTAGATTTCTGCATAGTCTAGGGAAAAGTTAGTCCCAGAGGGATCGTACTTCACTCCAAATGTAGAACCTGGAGAGAAAGATTTTGGACTCTCACATGATGTCTTGATCAGGCCACAAAAGGTAAGACAGAAACCAAGGCTGAAGCAGATAAGCAATAAGGAAAAATATCAGATCAAGTTCCCAAAGCTGCATTTCCTGAGGAAGAAGCCCAGTGTTAAATACTGAATGGAAGATTTCAAGCCCCAACTTGAATCAGTCATGAAGTGGGATTCTCTCATCAGGCAAACAAAGCCACAGGTTCTGGGAGCTGGAGGAGGTGCCATGTACAAGTTATTTAATTCTGTTTGTTTTCAGGGAATCTTGAAAAAAAAAAACTGCCTGTGTACCAACAGGGTCTAAATGGTAGAGAAACCATAGACCTGTCTGAGACAGATTATAGTTTGAAGTATATGTGAAGACTGAAGGTCATCAAAGATGTCTTTCTTGAAACTGGTTTTATGTAACACTGAATTTACACAGGCACATGTGGCTTGTAATTGGTCTATTGTTTTCCAACTACAAAGGTTCAGAAGATGCATAAAATGTTTTATTCTAAATCAAGATTAACTTTAACATTAAAAGTAATAATAATAATAATTATAGTGTCATAACTATCACAACTTTGTGTGCTGCCTCTGCATTCATGTCACTTCTGTTAAGCCACTTGTTCAACACTGGCCTTGGGCCTGGTTACTGAATAGCTTTCCTGCCCTGGGGTAAAGTCCCCCAGGGCTTAAACACATACCTGTGGCCACCACCCATGCCACCCACTTGCCTCACCCCAAACCCACAGCTGGTCCCAAATGATAAGCTAGCCATCCTTACCACCCTTGGACCCCTAGTCCCTTTACCTTCTGCACACCTTTGACTCACACAGGAAATATACTAACCTCCATCACTGCACCACAATAAAGGCACAAGCCCTCTCGCTCGGCTCTGTGCTCCCTACCTTCTGGTTGAGCCACCAGAGCCAATTGTGCTTTCCCTTATGGCACCTCTCTCTCTGGAACCTGTGAGTAGCAAACTATCTCTTCTCATTCACTGTGGTCTCACGTTCCCATAGAGTTGTACCTGACCTCCACCTGGACCCAAGTTTAAAATCCAACTTAACTGATTTGAAACAATGTTTAAAGTATTTTCTATACTTTATTGGAGCTGTGTCCCATTTCCACCCTGCCTCTACACCCTTGAGAGAATTTTCTGTTTTACTTAACTATAGTCAGAATGAGACGGGATATAGCAGGAGAACAAGTTTGGGAACAAAAGAGTGGAGAAATGAGAGTGAAACTGCTGACCAGCTTCTTCTAAAAGGAGCACTTTGTGGCTCCAAATCAGAATTTGACGTTACTCCAAGTCCAATGATCCTTCCACTGGATGTCCCCCACCTAGAGGGCACAGCCTTTTTGTCAAAAGAGAGAAACTGCAAGATACTGTCTACGCTAAAGTATGCAGATCCCCATGAGAACCGGCTGTGGCTGTCTCCAAATTCAGGAATATTTGGCGTTAAATTATGTCCCTGTTTATATAGTAAGGAGTAAATAGTCCTCAGAGAGAAAATAAAACCTATATAACATGGGAGAGCCCTCGTCCCCAGATTCTATTACAACAACACTCCAATACCACTATTATCTATGCAGCCAGCACCAATTACTACGGGGTTTTATATGTAACAAGTTATAACTCATTGTGTGCACCTTTTCTAAGATGCCCCTTTCTAGTGGAGCGTTCTCTACACTCACTCACCACTTTCCCCTTTTTTTCCTATTGTCAGGTAGAGCCTAGTGTTAAGCACACTGTCTCTGCAGCCCAACTAGCTGCACTCTAATTCTGATCCCTCTATTAGCTAGGCGGCCTTAGGCAGGTTAGTTATCTAACTTCACTGTTTCTTCACCTGTAAATTGGGATGAAGAAGATATAGTACAATGTAGTACAGTCTGTTATCTCCCTCAACCCCAGTTTACAGATGAAGAAACAGACAGGTTAAGGAAGGTTATTAGAATTGAGTTGATTTGTTACCTACCTATGGAGAACCTACTCAGTACCTGGCATCTAATAAGTGCTCAAAATGTTAGTTGTTACTATAATCATTGTCTCTTTCAAAGTCTGTGTTTCCCTTCCCATTCCTTTTGAGGCTGTAGTGGAAAGGGCAGAGGCAGTCAAATGAGAGAGATTTGGGTTGCCACTTACTAGTTCATAACCCTTGATTAACGTATTCCTACCTGCTGATTCAATTTTCTTATACCTAGGATGTTCACATTAGCAACAACAACATCTGTCAGACAGTAGATGCTTGATAAACATTAGTTTTCTTTTTCTCTCCTGTTTGATTCACAGACCCCATAAGAAAAAGAAACAATCCACATGGACTTGCTACTCGAAAGGGGATTTCTTTCCATATTCTCTAAGAGAGTGGGTAATAGTAAAGTCTTCTAGAAAGAGAAAGTATTTAATGGGAATAAAACACCAAATCTCTGTTTTGCTGTTGATAAAAAGTTGTGGATGAGGCACTTATGAGTAGTAAACTGAGGGTAACATAGCCAGCTCTGAAAGTTTTACTTTAGGGCCCAGAATGTGATTTATGCCACTACTTGGCTGTTTTCATTTTAGAGAATTGTAAGGTACAAGAATTAGATGAGAATAAATAAAAGATCAGAGATACAGTCCTCTCTTTTTATGAAGCACTGATAACCCATTGGAGTAATTCAATACCACATGAGCTCTGAGAGGAAGACACCTAAAACTGGCCAACAGATAAGAAGAGAAAGGAAAAGAAGATGTAAAGTTGTATAGAGGATCCATGACGTCTAAGCAGAGGCCAATGAACCTCTATATTTGATCAGAGCATAAAAAGTACTTTGGCTCTTTAACTACAGGGAAAAGAAAATGCAAAGGCTCGACATTTATAGTATTTATTTATAGATAGGCTGATACAAATGATTATGATGCCTATGAAGCCAAGAATCATAACATTTAGCATGATTTCATAAAATTGTGATTGTATTGCTAATTTTAAAAGCTGAAAAACCACACGCATAAATAACCAACTATTTTATAGGGTTGTATGTGTGTGTTGGGGGAGTGACTCAAAAATCCAGGAACTTAATTCTTGGTAAAAAATATTGCAACGGAGACATGAGGAAGCTTCAGGGATATTAGAAAGGATGACTCGGAAGCCTTTTTCATTAAGTTGAGAGCTGCTTCTCTGAATGTCCTACAGTGATTTTGAAGTGTCTGCACTAGGGGGAGTATCTATGAGGAGATAACATAATTAATAAATCTCAGGAGAACAGAGATATTGCTGTTGGTCCTCACAATATATGACCTTGCTGGGTAAAGGTTTATTGTTCTTGATACTCATTTGGGTTGGCTTTACTCAGTTGCATGCCAAAAGTAAAGAAACCAAATCTTTCCTACATTCTATTCCCTTATTATAAAATGCCTAGACTGTATAGCCCCCTTTGGGCACTTTATAAATGTTTATTGGTGCCTGAGATATTGAATTGCAAATAAAGCATTCCACTTATCTTGTAAGAAATTATTCTGATCTCATAATAGTTCTTAGCTCAAGATGTAGCTCAACTTTTCTAGCATGGTGTGGGCTCCAGAAACTAGCAGCCCTAAGAATTAAGTGTAAATGAGGCCAAGGTAACATCTGGGAATGGTGGCCATCTGGTTCAAAGAAAGTGAGGCCTGTTATTGGGCTGTGGAAACTTGATTGGTTCCAGACACTCTCTTCTTGCTATGCATCTCCTTGCTATTGGAATCCTACTGCAACTTCCTCACATCAAGCGTGCAAACTGCTTGCAGTTCTGGGATAAGCTTGACAACTTTGGACCATTTAGCCAAAAAAGCGATGTGCTTAACCCGATGTCCCAGGTGTACCATGGCCCACTAGCCTTCGGTTTCCAAGACTCAGGTTCTGTAATGGAATAATAATTGGGGAAGCGTATGAGGCCCTCTTCAGGGATGGATAAATTCATCAAGGTCAGGAAAAGAAAGGTGGATGTTTGGACCCTTCATGAACTATGGACATGGAAAAATCATCTACCCCTGCCACGAAAACTTTATGATCCTCCCTCCAAAACTCACCTGGCTTTTCTCTTACTAAGAGTGAGAGGCTCTAATCTCTTTTTTTCCCATAATGGGTATTTATTATGTCTTTTGTTCTATCCTGAAATGGAAGTATGTTAAATGACATAACTTCATAAAGGTCAATGCAATGCCTTAAATATAAAATAAAAGAAAAATATAAGGAAAGTACTTGTGATGGTTAGGCTAACGTGTCAACTTGGCCAGGTAATGGTGCCCAGTTGTTTGGTCAATCATAATGTAATGGCATTTCATGGACTTTAATCATCAGTGAGTTGATGGCATATATGGCTGATTACATCTACAATCAACTGAGGATATTGCCTTAAAAGGAGAAGTGATTTCAGCATTCAGAGAGAGAATTTCTATCTCTACTTCAGACAGCCAGCATCTCCTGGGGAATTCATTGAGGACGCTCATCCAAGTCCCTGGTTTGCAGTCTGCCCTGCGGAATTTGGAATTATGCTTCCCCATGGTCACATGAGACAATTTTATAAAATCTACTATTTACAGACATCTCCTGTCAATTCTGTTTCCCTAGAGAACCCTGACTAATATAGTAATTAATAATAAATTATTACATGTTTGAATATGTATATTTTAGGGTACAAGTAAACTATAACCACTTACATAAAGCTACAAATACAGATTGACACAGGTGTTTATTTTGGCAACTTGTATCATTATTGATGATATGATTTTTCTGAAATAGTTAGCAACTCTTGGTAAATACTCAACAGCATAAATAAAATTCTCACTCTATTTGCAAAGTATTTGCATTCCTAGAAAATTCAGTGCATATTAAAACCAAAAAACGAAGCAAAAATATATTTTGTTTATATTTAAAATGAAATTACCTAATTCTAAACAGACTTTCTACCTATATGGATATCTGGCAAGGCATTCAAAAATTATGGGAGATGTGAAAAAATTTTTTCATGGAGAGGTACTATGCCACACATTGTGTGGGAATTTGTATCCTTGACCACATGTACTGAGTACCTGTAATGGATTCCCCCATGACCCCACAATCATTGTGGTAACCAAAAGCTCTTTCTCAAATTTCCAAAAGAGCCACAAATATAATTGTGTTAGTCTAAGTCCTCAGAAAGCAAACACCATGACAGGATTAGATAAGTAAGAGATTTATTGGGAAAAATGCCTGTGAAAGAAAAGGGGAGGGAGCTGGAGGAGTATGGGAGAACCATCAAACCTCATTCAGGTCTGACTCGGAATAAGAAAGTGTGGTTCTATGCAAGTTTGTCAGGGCCAATGGGGTGCCAAAATTGCCCTTCAGAGAAGTTCCACAACTCCCAGGAATGCCTTAATTTCCCTGCTGGGCTTAGTCTTTGGCTGGGAAACAGCTCATGGGACACATGACTTTGGCACAAATGCAGTGATATATTTCAGAGTGCCTCGGCTGGGACAATAGGACCACTATATAGTCCCCAGCAGGAGCCCTGAAAGGTACATTTTCATGGATGCTACACCAGTGTTACTCCTTTTTACTTATATAAACTTTACTGTAATTCTTTCTTTACTGTGGTTCAATATCCCTCATTTAACATTTCCCCAAACACATCTCCTTGTAAAGATGTAGGGTAAGTACTTTTGATCTATTTTATCCATTGACACTGAACATTGAGAATTAAATGCTTGGCATTCATGGATTTATCATGTGTGGTTTCAACCATTTGTGAGCAACCCTCAGGGTCCATGATGGATAGTATTTTGTAATTTAACTGAGTTTTTTTAACTCTAAGAACTGCAAGACTGGCTTATATAAGTGAGGCATGTGGCTAGTGACTAAATCCAGTTGACCACTAGACATCCACATGCTCTTCTTGTTTGTGAACACAGCAATTCTAGTAAAGTTATTAAAAGGTACATTTAAAGGTCTTTTGTCTATAAAGAAATATGTTGCTGGTGCTTAAGGATGCAAAAAACAACTGAAGATTTATAAGGAAATGATTGTTCTTTGCCAGAAATAGGTTACTTTCTATATGATTGTAGTCCTATAGAGAGAAAATCATTCATTTATGACTAAAGATGCCATTTAAGGGGTTTTTTTACTCACTTTTTGAGTGAAATTATGTGACATGAATTTGGGAATCAAGAAAGTCTTAGGACATAATTCTTAAGGAATCTTTTATGCTGCCCAAGTTATATTTCATGCAGCTCTATTGGCTCCCCAGATAGACTGTGACTCCTTGAGGTTAGGGGCTATTGGCTATCCTATTACTCTATAGCTCCTAGCATGAGTCCTTTTCCAAATAAATATTGCTTGATAATATCCAGAATTTTTAGGTGCAAGTATAACACACAGTGGGAAGCAAATGATTAAACAGCAAAATGAACTGTAGCAGCTTGGTTTCTGCTCCAAGTTCAGCCTAAATTCCAACATGGAAGTCATTCTTTCCACTCAAAGTAAGACGATTGTAATCTTTCTCTCACTGATATTGTCTGAGCCACAATTAGAGGCAGCTAGCCAGAAAGTACTCAAAAAGGAAAAGAAAGTTTTAAGCCATGTGGTTGGAGTGAGAAGTCATTTCCTGGGAAATAAGTAGTTGTCAAAAGTCATTTAGTAGAGCACATGGGAGGAAAGCAACTGCATCTATAAACAGTAGATAGAGCTTCTGATTTAAAGGGAGCTTGGAGCCTTTGAAAATGGAGACTGGTAGCCTGGGATGTTGATAGGGTAAGCAGCCATCACCACGCAGCCCAGCGTGGAACCAGGGCAGCACAAGGAGGACACAAATGAGGAGAAGCAGAAACAGATGTATGAGAAGGTCAGGCCTGACTGCAGCAAGGACTTTCTCCAAGCCACACGCCTCAGGGAGATTACCTTTAGGTACAGGCGCGAAGGACTGGAAATGCACTGTCAGAACTGCGTTGTGCAGGGAGTTAGTGGGGCAGGGTTACCCTGAGGTTAATGCATGTCATTCTGATTTCAAATAGAAAGTTCAATAATTCCTCCATTAAAGCATCCCTCTAGATTTTGCTGTAAATAAGGATCAAACCTGGTACATCCTATCTGACTATTGTGGATAAGATGCTGCTACCCAGATTGAGCTAATCCAAGAAAAGTGCATCCCTTTAGTGAATGCTGCTTTTATAAGCTCATCTCTGTCTGGGTGGACTATTTGTTACACCAATTTTAAAGGAAGTGGAAAAATCATATTTTTTCAAAAATGGTATATTAACTCAGTACTAAGTGGTAAGGTTTCCTTTGAACTGTAAGCTCTGTCGTGGAAGAGGCTGTTCAAAGTAAATTTTACAATTTCATAGCACTTAATTATCTGTCCAGTAGATTAGTTAATTAAATATTTGATTATAATAAAAAACAATGAGGAGGGATTATTACCTTTAGAGTCGCTACTCTAAAATTGTCAGGCACTCCAGATTTCAAATATTTTGTCCCAAGTGTCCTCATGAGCATGTTTTTTGGCCATGTGTCCTCAGTCTTCAGTTCATATAATAAGGCCATCATTTCAAAACTGAAAAGAGGAAAGCAAAACAGTCTTTGGGGAAGATCAACTCATAAACCACATAATGAGATTAGTTCAAGAGGTAAGACATATTATTGAGGAAACAACTGTCTTAAAAATCTCTTTAGATGCTTGTGATTTCATGATTTTCTCTATTCATTGTATGGCATATTTTTTTTTGGTTACGGCTTTGTTCTTTTCCTTTAGTAAAGCAGACAGAGCATGATGAGGTGTTAGAGTCCCACATGGTTCTATGCCTTTCCAGACCTTTTTCATTTAAAATCGTGGTTAGAGCATTTTAAAGTCAGTGATGGGAAAATGCAAAATACCGCGCGCTTTTAATAGATTTCATAGTCCAATAGGTACTGTTTAATGATCTGGCCTACCCATCCAAACAGGATAGCAAACATGAATCTGAGGTGGTGTGCTCATCTTAGCTTCACTGAGGAAAGATACAAAAGCTACAAAGGTCCTGTTTCTGGGGTCACGTCGTTTCTGTTTGTAGTTTGTCAGCGGTTTGCAGGTTTTCCTTTACTGTGATAAATGTGAGCACACCCAGGGCAGGGAGCATGTTATAGTCATCTTTTGACACACCCCCCCCCCATCCCATCCATGCAACATAGCAGAGTGCTTGGCACAGCAAGCAGGTGGTGAACTCAACTGAATTGAAAGGGGCCAAGAAAGTCATTACCCTTTCAAAGTATGACGACTTTGGGAAATTTAAGTCTTTACTTTTTGTAAGAGGTTTATCCATGATAGGCAATATTTCTGAAGCCCAGCTTCCCTCTGGAGTTTGGAACAGAGATTTACTGGCTGGTCTATTGTGTTAGAGCAGCCTAATCATACACCGGATTTGGGGGAAAGTTATGGGAAATGTTTGGGTTCTAGAAGGATGGGTAAGTTACTACACTAGAGGCACAATGAGTTTAGGTCCTAGTTGTAATTAACTTACAGCCTTATCACTGTCTAAATACAAAGATTTGATATAGTGGAAAGTGCAAGGGCTTAAGTGTCTATAGAGATGGACACAAACTCCAGCACCTAGCTGAGTGACTCTCAAAACAAAGATATAATATTATACCCATTAAGAATTTTGATGTTGCACAGGAGTCCAACTCAAACTGGCTTAAGCACAAAGGAAATGTATTGGCCCAAGAAACTTATATAAGTCCAGGGTCTGAAAATATCCACTCAGGTATAGTTTCCCCGAATCTCTTTGCTCTGCCTTCCTCTATGTGATGTCTTCATCTAGAGTTGGCTTTCCTCATGGTATAGAAACAGCAGCAGGAACCCCAAGTCTCATACCTTAATGCTACCAAGTCCAGTGGAAGAGAGGAAGCTCCTCTTTCCCAAATGTCTGAACATACATGTACTTGAATCTCATAGACCTTGACCAGAATATTTTACCATACCTGAATAACTCACTGTGGCAAAGGGAGATAGGATACACTGATTGTTACGAGCCAATCAGGGTCTATTCCTAAAAAATGGGTATTAACCAATCTCTTTCAACTTCATGGTTGAGAATGAAGAAAAAGCAATTTCCCAAGGGAGATGATTGTTTCCATTTCCAAACAGGGGAATGATTGCTGGGTAGTCAAATACAGATGCCCATATGAATTCTTACTACATAGTATCATGAGGAGGGTTAAATAAGACAAAATCAATACATCCCAAACCTGGCTTATGCTAAGAACTCAATAGATGCCTATTGTCCCTCTCTTCCCTCTTGCTTTCCCTTCTATTAGAACCAGTTCTATTTCATCTGTGAAACTTCATTGAATTGGTTTCATAAGAGACCATAACTTTCCAATTTCTCGTCCAAACCTTGTCATTTTCCTTCATTTTTACACACTCTTTTTTCTCTCAAGAAAGGGAGTCTTCTTATAATTTAGTAGAACTTGCTTCATTTTCTCTTGGTGCATTAGAAGTTCCTAGGCATTGAAGATAGTGTTATTCAAGGAGATATATAAAATCTCTTCCTTCCATTGGGTTGGATTTTCACCCCATTGAAAATCAGCTGGAACCTGCAAGGATGACTTTTCAACTGGGGGCAAGTGAAATAAGAGGCAAAAGAGATCTTAAGTTTTACAGGAGCCTGTCTAGGGTTCTTAAATTAAATATGTGCCAGTGCAAAGAGAAATTACTTTCTATTATTACCTGAAGCAATGAGGTTGGAAAACATGGATTTGCGGTCAAAAGATTCAAGTCCTGATTCTGCCACTGAACCTGAGGAGTCTTGATTGAAGGTCTGCTCAGTTTCTTCACCTGTTCACTATCTCAAAGTGTGTTCTAGATGCCTACAGTTTGCCTTCCAATTCAC
Source organism: Chaetophractus vellerosus (assembly GCA_004027955.1). Taxonomy (NCBI): domain Eukaryota; kingdom Metazoa; phylum Chordata; class Mammalia; order Cingulata; family Chlamyphoridae; genus Chaetophractus; species Chaetophractus vellerosus. The sequence goes on from PVKH010003388.1 coordinate 15,869, forward strand.
TCTTCACTCTCTGCTTTCTGCCCAGGAAGGCTGACCTATATGGATGGCATCCCTGGCTCCCTGGCTTCTGGTTATGCTCAGCCAATGAGGACCATTGGCAGGAGAGAAGAGAGAAGGAGAGGAAGGTCAAGGTATGAATTTTTCTGGTTCCTTCTCTTCATCCATCAATTTAAGACCCCAGCTCTTGTTAGGCAACCCTCCCTACAAAACCTGGTATGCGTCTGGATTCCTGTAACCACTTTCTCTGCTCAAGCCTTCAGACTTAGGGGTGGTAAGAATGCTCCAATATTACTAGCCCTTGGGGGTATTGCTCTCTTCCTGTGGTTTCCATATATCCAACCCATGCCCTTGTAAATAGTTTCTTTATTAATCTATCCTTAAACTGTTCCATTTGATTGTGTCATCCCTTTCCTGCAGGGACCCTGCATATTACACATGTTGATTGACTACTACTTGTGTAATGTGTCACAGCTTACAAAAACTCTTCAAGATAGCCTTATTATCTCAAGGCATTTTAAATTTTAATGTATATTGTGATTAAGTGCCCTGGAATTCCTAGAAATGTGACCTTGGGTAGGTTGCATGAATGCTCTGTGCCTCAGATTCCTTTACCTATAAAGTGGGGATAATAATTTTTATTCCACAGGATTTTTGTTTTTCTTAGGATAAAATGAAATATATAATGAATATAAAGCAGCAGAAAAATCCCTGGCTCATATTAAGTGCTCAACAAATGTTACTTATTGCTGGTACTATCCTTGTCTATCTTTACTGCCACAGGTTGGGTTTTCTGGAAACAGATGCTGAGATAGCATTTGGGGTACAAGATGTTTATTAGGAATCAGCCCCTGTGAAGGGAAGAGGGAGAACACAGAACTGTACAGAGGGGGGGCTGGCTGTATAGCCCAGTTGGTGGGGCACCGGTTTACTACATGGGAGGCCCTGGGTTGGGTCCCCGGGCCTCCTCGAATGGGCGGACTGCCTCGAGAAGGCAAGCCAACGGGGGCGGGGCAAGCCGCAGCGGGAAGGCAAAAATGCAAGGGCGAGCCCCCACGAGCAGGCCGGCCACCATGCCGGTGAGCTGACTTGGCAGTTCGCCCCAGCAGGGGGAGACAAGCAGACACAGAGGAACACAGAGAAAAATGAACACAGCAAGAACAAGCAAAAAAAGGGGGGATGTATAATAAATAAATAAATAAATAAGTAAGTAAGTAAGTAAATAAATAAATAAATAAATAAAACAAGTGTACAGAGGAAGAAACTGACCTCCCAAGAAGACCTGATGAAGCTTCAGTCCACCCAGTGATGAGCTCTGGAAAGAACGTTGCCCGTCAGAGTGTTCCGCTATTACTGGATTTGGTCTAGGTTCTTGACTTATGCTGCAGAAATGAATTTCAGAGCACGTCAGGTGAGTGAGGCCAGTAACTTAATAAGGTAGGGAGAGAAAAGAAATGGGAGAAAATAACAGATCAGGGGTCCCCGGTAGAGGGTGAGGAGCTGAAGAGTGATAGAGAGGGCTGATTTATAGACTACAATTTCCCATTATAGATTATAAATGCCCAGGTTTTACTTGTGTGTTGATTCGTGCAGGGAGGACATGGCGAGAGCAGGGTGCAGAAGCCACGAGGGCCCCAAGCGCAGCAGCAGGGCACGGAAGCCGCCTGGAGCAGGAGCAGGGGATGAGGAACAGGAGCAGAAGGGACAATTTGACCTTTGCGCCTGCTTTTTAAACTTTTAATTATTCCACCCCTTTGCTAATAGCATGGGAGGAGTTCCAGGTGTTTGCTGTTTTGATTGATTACCCCACCCATCAATCCCCTAGGTGGGACCAATGATAATGTCCTGAGAGAATTATGTGGAGCTTCTCCTGGCTTCCTGGAGAAATCTCACGAGGATCTTCCAGCAGCCATCTTGGGGTATTGATGTCCACGTGGACCTTTTGCCAGGTTCCAGATCCATCAATTCATTCCCTATATGAAGCCTGCTTCACCACACTGAGCCAAAATGACATGGCCTTTATACTCCTGCATCCTCTAGTAACCAATGTTGGCTACACTGAGAAGGACATGCCCTCAGGTAAGGCATCTCTCTGCAGCTGAAGGGGGTGTACCAAGTAGATCACCTGGTAACAGCAGACAGACTTTCTCCTGATGAACAGCGTCAATTACTCCTGCCAAGATGGTGACTCCTCTTCATATCTGCTGGTCCTTGGATACAAGTTTAAGGTGTCCAGATTGCAACTCTATCTGAAATTTTAATGGGACTCTTACTGTGTTCTTTGGATATGAAAGTATACCCTATTTGGGAACCAGAACTTCTAACCCTGCAAACTCTAGAGTTGAAGGGATAAAGTTCTCTCATTGGTCATAGGAAGTGGTGGTAAGTGGGACCTCTACTGCTTCTAACCCTTGGTTCTTATACCCATGTATTCTTCTTGATGGGAAACAGTGCTGTGATAGTTTTTTGATTCAATTAATATATTGCATACTGACGGCCTTGTCATTGCAGAGTATTTTCTGTGTGTTGGCACTTCATCTATGCATTCAGCAGGCCATGCCAATGCTCTTTCAGACCAGCAGTTTCTGGGTGTTGCAGTATGCAATAGGACCAGCAGATTCCATGTTTATGGACCCAATCCAAACATCTCCAATGCTGTAAAGTGAGTCCCCTGTGATAGTTGTAGGTTCCTGTGCCTATGAGTCAAGCACTCCTTACTTGGATAGTGGTATTAGTTTAAGTCTTATCAGAATGAAAGACAAACATATCTGAAATAAATGTCTGTTCCAATGAGAAAGAATCACTGGTGCTTCTAGGATGAAAGGGGCCCATTGAAGACAACTTGTCACCAAGTCATTGGTTGGTATACTTGGGAATGGTACTAAATGGGGACTCAGCACTAGTTTCTGTTGCTATACATTGGACATTTGATGGCAGCAGTAGCTAAATCAGCTTTGTTAAGTGGAATTTATACAGCTGGGTTCATGAATAGCCTCTATTTCTACAGTTGTGGCCACTTAGTTTATTTACCCATTATATCTGCCAATTGGTGGCCAATGACAGAGTCTGGCTGACATTAATAGGCTCAAATATTTTGTCTGGTAGGTGTTAGTAAACATACAAAAACACCTTCACACTTCCTGCCCACTTACATACATATATCAACGTTATGAATCCCAACATTCTTTTTCCCAGCCCTCCAACCATTTTCCTTCCAGATGTCTGACTAACTGTCGAGAACATTGAACACTACTCAAGAGTCCATATGTGTTCTAAACTTGGACCTCTTCTCTTTCTAACATAAAGTGCATGACGAGGTGCAATGCTCTTCCCACTGGAAGGGTTTTCCCTCTTCACTGTGATTTAAGGGTACTCCTAAGGGAAGCTGTAGCCTAGCTGCACCTGTATAGAGACCCACCTCATGTATAAACCAAATGCAAGTTGTTTTGGTCCTCCTTAAACTGGTCATGACGGATCCTTCACACAACTGTAGATGTGAGCTGAGAAAGGAATGCTGGTGATCTACCCCATGTTCATGCTCAATCCCAAATAAATTGCTTCCCTCTTATTATAGTTTCTGAATTCACTTGACTTTATGTTTTGGTGAATCTGTCAGAACCCAGGTCATGATGGGCAGGACTGGCATCATGGACATTTGAGGGCACGTGTGTAGGCATTCTGTCTCTCTCTGGATCCAGTAGCACATCTAGGGTTCTTTATCAATAGGTGTCTCATCCTCCATTGCAGATACCATGGCCTTGATCCAGAACCCTGGTGGCCTGCTTTGTGATTCACTGAAGCTCGTCACAAACTCCACATGACGTCTTTTCCAACTGATGCAAAATCACAGGCTCTGCTAGTTCGTATAGCCTATGCCACGTGTCTGGGTCCTGGTTTTCCCAAACAAGGTTCTGAATTTGGTTTAACATACTTGCTTTGGTTGGGCATTTAACCACTTTTAAAGCTCAGCCATTCTGATTGGGTCTCATGATTGACTTTCTCTGCCATTCAGCTGCATCCAAAGAGGTCCTGTCTTTAACGCCTGGCTTTAAATTTCTATTACTCATCCTCAGATTTTCATTATCTTTCTTTAATACATCAATGGTGCTTAGCAATGATAATACTATTATCCTTGTAGCTCTTATTTCTTCCACATGTCTCAAATACCTGATACATTGTGCCTGCTAGTGCATTCCTGTCCACTGGTTCACCATTCCAAGTTGCCTCTAGTAAAAGTTTTACCAGTCGTACTGCCAGCTTGCTCCAGAAATGGTCTTTGCTCCAGCTATATTGAGTGATGAAGTCCTCAATTGCCTGCTGAGAGGTGGATGATCCAGCTCCAAGACCCTGTGTTATCACTTGCTTCCTCAGACGAGAAACCCTCACAGATTCAGTACCCTGGCACCAGACACCAAAATGGAGTTTAGGACATAGGATATTTATTATGGCTCAACATGTGTGAAAGGAAGGGAGGGGGAAAGTAGGATTGGGTAGGGAAGTATTTGAACTGTGACACAGCCTGACAAAGCCTCAGTCAACCTGGCAGCGGGCTCTAGAATGAGAATTGGCACATGAGAGTTTCCCACATCAATCCTGAAATGGCTGGACCTTTAGAACCCTGCCACACTCAGTCACCTGGTGAACACTGCACCAGAAAGGGTATGACTTTGGGCAAGGCGGCTTGTGCAGCTGAGGAAAACCCTGCAGGAACTGATAGCTAGAGGTTGTCTGCTCAGTGTACTACTTGCATCCAGACAGCAAGCCCTTGAAGGGGGATCACATCATCACGTCTCCATGTCCACTACATGTGCTATGGCTTAGGAGTTGCCATCCTGTGCAACAGTATCAGGCAGATAAACTTTGCAAGGCCACTTCCTCATGAGTAGAATGAAGCCATCAGAATGAGTCATCCTCAAATCCTCTTGTCATGGGTGAATTGCCAACTTGAGACAGAACAGCTTGGATCGACATTTCTCCAAAACTGTGTTTCTGTCATCATGAGTTCCCTGAGAAACCCTGGGAAAAAGTGTTCTTAAGTCAAATGAGTTTGGAAAGTGCTCCATGCTCCATCCTTCTCTGGGGGATTTGTAATAACAGTGCTAGATTAAAAGCTTTGAGAAGTCCTGCATTAAAGACGCATGTTTAATTTGTTTTACTCAGTGTTTCCAGAACTTCTTTGATTACAGAAACCATCCCCACCTCTTTCTTGGTAACATCTGTCAACAAACCTATGAAAATAGAATTCATTGGAACACAGGGCAATGCTGTGCTAGATGACACTATGTGGTGAGTACCAAGGAATCAAATCACCCCAGTGTTACGGCGATCAGAACTAGTGCTGTCCATCGTGCCTGACACTGGTACTAACAGGAGGCTCTATAGAGGTGCAGGAGGTTTGAAACAGGAAAAAGTGCTTTTTGAGGAATTGGCACTGCTCCTTCAAAGGAAGAAATGAAATGTTCTGGCAGACAATTCCCAAGCACAGGAAGGTGGTAAATGATAGCAGTCAGAGCCTGTGGAATAAAGGTCTTGCTTTCTGTAGGTAGCGGTAGAGGCTAGGATCCATTTTGTAGAGAGCTTACAGAGGCTGCCCTGTCAGAGAGCTAGTGGGGTGAGAGGCAGATGGCAAGAGTTTCATGGTCAATGGCGGGACACATGGGCAGGTTTCCAGGCCAAATGGATGTCTTGGCCTCTGGCTGTTCCAGCTGTTGCTTTTGGACTTTTCATATAAACAAAGCTATCATTAGTTTAGAGAAACATTTGTATCAATAAGCACCATGAATGGAACATGTACTTGGAATTGTTTATATATTACATCACTTTTGAAAATCAAGGATGACACCTGTTTGCACAGTGTTTACTGATTAACAAATTTAAACAAATCATGTGTAGATAATTAGTTCATGGATGAGGAACAACATAAGACTAATACTTTCCCCATAATATTCACGGAACTTGGAGTCCATAAACAATATCGCTTATAAACATGTAAATAAAGTAGGTAAAAATGTCTTTCAAAAGAAGCAGGAAAAAAGAAAAATGGAATATTTGGAGGGAGTAAATAATAGTCAAAAGGTCATAGAGAAAATCAATCGCAGCTTCTAACTGGAAAGGCAAAAAATACCTATTTTCTTCCTTCTGTACCAACATTCTCCTGCCTCCCCTCAGGATTCAGGCATGTGACTACATAGGTTTTTTTAAAATGTATTTAAAGTTATTTTCTGAATAGATAGGGCTTTGTTGCATAAAATTAGTTAAGTGGAAAAGCGGTGATTTCTCCCTTGTTTCCTATTCTTATCTATATAGTTGAGCTTACTAAGAACTGCTTCTTCCTTGGAAGATGTTTGTTAAGTCTTGATGTATAGTGTAGCCAAAGATTGATATGCATGCAACTTCTCTTTCCATAATATAAAGTGATTTCTGGGAAAGTTGCTGCCTAACTTCTATAGGTTCTGTATTTCCCTGTTGCTGTTGCATCTAAATAGGATCGTATAAGGGGGTTTTGACAATGAAATATGGTCCAAGGCAATGTATGCTCCTTCTTGGCTTAGAGCCTGAAAAACCTCCCCCATCATCTTTCATCCTCTTTTCCCCTACCTACTGCCAGGATGCACAGGATCTGGCAGAAGGTTCTGAGATTTAATTGAACTGGTACAGTATGCTGAAGCAACCCTACAGTTTAAAAGTCACCACCTTAGGAATTATGCAAGAGTTTTGACAAACTGAAATTTAACAAATGTCAGGGAGGTGAGGACCAAGAAGGAGAACTTGGGCACTAATCCCAATACTAGCACCAAATAGCCGAGGAACCTTGGTGGATTCCTTTAGCATCTCTGTGCCATCTGGAAAATGTAGAGGTTGACTTAAGAATGGTTTGCTAAATATATTCCACAGACCTCCAGGATTTCAGAGAAGAATCTTCGGGCAAGAGTGGACAGGAGAGACCAAATATGCTGGACTCTGGTCCCTACATCTATTTTAACCATGGTATCTCTGCTGTATCTTTTCATATGTAGGATATATTCCTTTTACATATAGGTTGATAGAGCAGGGTTCATTATGCTAAATATTTAACTATTAATACAATTTTGAAAAGCACTGGACTTCCAACGCTGTACTTGTAGGGTTTTAAAGAAGGTAGAACGTAGCCCAGAGGTGTTGCTGAAGAGATTGTCTAATAACTTTGGTTAATAGGTTTTGTCCAAAGCATTCTCAGGTTCAACAACTCTACTTCATTTGATGGACTTCTGTTTTAGCTGTGCTCTTTTGAAATGTCACTCTCCAAGATGCCCTACATAGGAGAAAATTCTATTATGCAAATTTCCTCCACTCTAAATGACATCACCCCTTTGCTTCACCTTTCCCGCCCTCTTATATTCTACCCCCAGCCCTTTGCAAACATAATTCAAAATGAACATCACCTCTTTCATCAACACTGGAATTTGAGGCTTTACCTGAAATCACCTCAGCATATTCACTAGGCCAGGGTGAAGAATGGCAAAATGAGAGCTGAATATGCTGAAATGTTCGGTTCTCTTATTGCTCCCAGCCATCTGACATTTCTCAGCTACCCAAACTGTCAAACACTCAAACTCCTGTGGCCCCCTGCTGCTTTTCCTTCCATCAGACTTAAAATTATCCTTCAGATCTGAAACTGCAAAAAGCAAGCATTAGCTTCTACATGGGTTTTAGTTTCTGGACCTAGTTTGCACTGAGGCCTGGGGTTGTTAGAGTCTGGGGTCTATGAGACTAATGTTTTTTTTTGGGGGGGGGGAGAAGTGATGACACCATAGACTTCTGGTAGAGGTTCCTAGTAGTTAGGGAATCTGTGCTGTAGTCAAGCATCAGTGACATTTTTAGGTCTGCTTGACTGTGACATGAAATTCTTAGATGGGTCTAGAGACCTGGGTAGGGATTTGGCATCATTTTAGGGTTGAAGGATGGGAAAAAACATTTAATATGAGTGCTACTTCTGATTGCCAGTAAGAGTTCTTTTTTGCACCTTGTTTGGAGGGATTCTGAGCGATGGCTCAACAGAAAACATGTGACATGATACATTTTTAAAACAATGGCCACCACAAGTACCATTAAGAGAGTAGTGGCTTATGTTCTATGTATTTGCCAAGTCTGATCTAGTTCAAAACCTCCATGATACAGATATTGAAGTCAAAGCTCAGGGAAGATTTATATCAAAGAGAGACTGATCTTGTGGTCAGAAATAGCAATGCCTGACTTGCATACTTTTTCTGTGACCCTGGGTAAATTAATTATGCTTCTGAGTTTTATTTTTGTGTGTGTGTAATAAGGCAGCTAACAAAGTTTGATCATTAAATTCACTCATATGAAGTTATCTATCTCAGCACTTAAGCTGCCCTGGTCTTTTTAAATAATTGCTGTTCCTTACTTCTACAGGAAATAGGTAAACTTGTAATGTAGCACATAATGGTATCTCTTCCTCCTTTTCTCTGCGAGATCAGTGCATCTCAATTCACATCCAGGGAATTGTCTTTTAACTCTTCTAAATCTTCATCCCCATTTCTAATCTTACCAGGGAATTGTCTTTTAACTCTTCTAAATCTTCATCCCCATTTCTAATCTTAACTGCACATAACAGTATAATGCAACAAATGATTCTTATACAGCAAACACTTATTGAGTGCTTAGTGTATACAGGTACAAATAAACAAAATTATATTTGTTTTTGAGGAGTTATGCGGCTAATGTTGAAGATCACTTAGATAGTAAGTAATATTGGCTTTTCCAGCAATCAAATTTAGGAGAGACTTGTCTGAGAATGCACCCTTAGCTTATTCTAAGGTAGTTTTTCAGAAATTTTACACCAAGGATTTCCACACTTCAATCTAGGTACAAGAAATATGATCAGAAATGTGAGGGAGCTGGTCTCTCTTTCATTCAAACTGTAAATGATGAGGATCTGAAGCACAAGTAGAGAGTAGCACCAGAGAGTGATGGCTGTGGTCCTTGACTCTTCCCTGTGGTTGAAAAATCAATATCCACAGCACCAGCTGTACCTATGTACAGAAGTGTCAGAATACCTGCCAAAAGGAGAAGATTTGGCTTGAATCTTATAAGAAAACTTCCGAAATGTCATTGGTGGCACTGACCTTTATGTAATTTGGAACCAGGGATGTGCCTGTCAGAAGAGTCTTTTGAGCCATCTT
>PVKH010003389.1:0-25044 GCA_004027955.1 Chaetophractus vellerosus
TTCAGTGTTCTTCCATTTATTGAGTATTTCTTCACCCCATGACCATGCCCCGTGAACATTTGAACAAGTATGCATGCCTTTTATGTATGTTCAGGAGGACTTCCTCCCTCCAACCCTGACACTTCCCACCAATGATCATCTCCATCCCTGTTGTGACCCTTCTGTAATCCATAGCCTCTTCAAAGGTGAAGCCATAACAATAGCCAATTGCAATAAATAGGAAAATGAAATAATAATGATATTTAAATGTAAGAGTTAAAATATATGAGAATTTAAAAAAATAAAAAATATTAAAAAAAAAAATAGAGGGGGCCGGTCATAGCCCAGTGGATAGGGTGCCGGTTCACCACATGGGAGGCCCCGGGTTCGGTTTCTGGGGACCTCTCCAAAGCAGGCAGACCGCCTTGAGAAGGGCAAGCCGCTGTGGGCGGGGCAGAGCCGCCACGGGCAGGGCAAGTCACCCGCGAACGGAGCAGATCCGCCCGTGAACGGAAGCAGACCCGCCTGTGAATGGAAGCAGACCCGCCCGCGAATGGAGCAGAGCCGCCTGCGCGGTGACCTGGCTCGGCGTATCGCCGCAGTGGGGGGAGACAGAGCAGACACAGAAGAACGCAGAGAAATGAACACAGCAAGAGCAAGCAGAAGGGGGGTATATGTAACCAAAAAAAAAAAAAGAAAGAAAAGAAAAAAGAAAATAAAATATTATTAAAGGATTGGGTTGTTCAAAAAATGTGAAAAAAAATAATATAGAGAGAGAAAAAAATTTTTTTTTCCATTTTGCCTTGTCGATGCAATATCTGGTATCCAGTCTGTTCCATGGCACTTTCCTCTTCTCACTCCCAAGCATCCCACCATTTTTCATTTAATTTTCAAAGAAGTTTTAGGTCACAGCAGAGTCACACACAGAATACAAGACATTCTCATATACTCAACATCCTTTTCCATTCCCCCTCATACCAAAATCCAGAATCCTCTCTTTCTCTCTGATATTTGTCATTTTGAATAGTAGCTGTCTCAGTATAGGTCTATTTGGATTTATTTTGCTTGGGGTACATTGTCCTTGGATATTGATATTTATGTCTATCATAAGGTTTGGGAAGTTTTCATTCATTATTTCCTCAAATATCCTTTCTGCCCATTTGCCATTCTTTTCTCCTTCTGGGACACCATATATATTTGTGCATTTCACCCTGTCATTCAATTCCCTAAGACCCTGTTCCATTTTTTTCTGTTCTTTTCTCTTTCTGTTGTCCTGTATTTTCAAATTTAGATGTTCTGTCCTCCATACCACTAATTCTGTCTTCCATCAATTTAATTCTGCTATTACATACCTCTAATGTATATTTAATCTTATCCATTGTTTCTTTTTTTTTTAAAAAAGATTTATTTATTTTATTACATATCTCTGTTGCGGCGACGCGCCGAGACTTGGTCACTGCGTAGGCGCGGCTTTACCCGCTTGTGGGCGGCTTCTGCTTCTATTCATGGCCGGCTCTTGCTTCAGTTCGCGGGTGGCTGGCTGCGCTCCATTCGCGGGCGACCTGCCCTGCCCGTGGCGGCTTTTGCCCTGTCCGTGGCAGCTTTTTGCCCTGTCCACGGCGGCTCTGGCCCGCCCATGGCGGCTTGCCATTCTCAAGGCAGTCTGCCCGCTAGGAGAGGTCCCCGGGAACCGAACCCGGGGCCTCCCATGTGGTATGCCGATGCCCTATCCACTGGGCTATCGAGCCGGCCCCTCCGTTGTTTCTTTCATCCTTTAAGCTCTGTTACTTTTCTTTGTAGGCTTTCAAATTGTTCTTTATGCTTTGCCAGTGTCATCTTATTATACTTTATCTCTTTAGTCATATTTTCCTTCAACCCTTTGAATTGATTTAGAAGATTTTTGTGATTAACATTGATTAGTTGTCTTACAAGATATTTAATTTATTCCTTTGGCTTGGCTATCTCTTCCTGTTTCTTAGTATGGCTTGTAATTTTTTTGCTGATGTCCTGGCATCTGAATATGTTGGCAAATTTACTCTCACAGTCAGTTTCTCTTACCTAGTGGTTTTGTTTCATGGCTCTTGATTTTTGGTTTAACTTATTCTGAGTCTTTAAAATTGTCTAGCTTAAGTTATCAAAATTGGGTCAGGGATTCACTAATGGGGCACAGATTTTCTCTGAGGGGTTCAGGACAAGGAGATGTGAAATCAAATTTTCTACTTTCGGTTTCCCAGCTGGCCAGCAGATGGCATCTATCAGCAAATCTTTCCACGGAAGTGTTTCTTTCAACCTCTGCTGGCCAGTGATTCTGGTCTGGTCAGAGCCGGGATTCAAAGTGGCCTCTACTGACCAAACTCACTAAAGAGAAACCACTCTCTGCCCTCTGCCACACCCTCCCTGAAGATGTCTGTTACCCCCTCAGTTGGCTGCAGTAAGCCACAGGTTTTATCCAGGCTGCATGCCTTGAGAGTGAGGAATGGATGCTGTTCCCAGCCTCCATGGGGATATAATAATGCATGTTTGTCATTTCAGGTTCTTTGTCTCTCTATCCCTGGCCCTCCTGTGGGTTGTGCAGCATTGTCCAAGTCTGCTGACCCCCAAATCAGGTCCCTCAGGCTGCTTTGTGTCTTTTCTCCATTGTTTTTGTGAGAGACTTGAGCCCTGCCTGCCTATTCTGACACTGTCTTTCCAGAAGTCATAATTTATCTTTGTCTAGTTTTTCCAAAACGTTGTGTTAGTTTTAACTCATATTTTTTCAGTCTGTCCAATCATTAAAATATGTAATTATAATAATGAGGTCACAAATACATGGAGGAACAAAAATGCTTTTGAAACTCTTGAAAAAATAATTCACCTGGGAACAGAGGCACTCAGATAGAGTAGCAGCCTTCTGGTGGTGAGCATTCAGCTCTGAAAATCCATCAGTGTTTTACAGAAACTAGGGAAACAGTATCAGTTAAGTAAACTTCTACTGTGTTGCATTGATTAAATTGTAAGATGCAAACTCCTCTATGCAGAATCAGTGAGCATTTATAAGAACTCAGGTACTCAGCCGACTTCAGGGTCGTTTATGAAGATTTATTTTCTTTGTTGGAAATCCACCATTTTCCAACTAATCCTCAATAATTTTGGCCTTCCCTAAAACATTACCTTCAATAATTAATTGTTTGCAGTAGGTACTGTTGAGTGTTTTTGTTTCCTTATATTCTTTTTTCTCAATGTCATTATTAGTTGAAAATCTATAGCTGTCAGAATTGAAAACTTCTAAAGAAATTGTAGATTATGTCATTGCCTCATTTATCCGTGATATACAATGATTGGTTATAGAATGGTTTTTATAAATTGGGCAACCATTTTCATCTCTTATCTGTTCACTTTCCTTTCTATTTCCTTTCTGCTACTTAAAGTGTACAGCTGTACCTTCAGAAAGTCAGGTGACCAGTTCTGATCTCACAGTATAGGGCTATGCTAACCCCATCACTAAGTTCTAGGTCTGGGCATTTGGAAATTACATGAACTATTAAATATGATCATGTGCATAGGTGTGCTGCTATATAGACTCATCTTTACATTTAGCAGTTAGTCCAAAAAAAGAAGAAAAGACATTGTTATGACTTTGTAAACTATGAAACACTGTCTAAAAGGTCATGTTTTCCTTGCCTTACCAGCCAGTATTTTGCTGTGTAATGCTTTGTGATTAGGTCATGGATCTTTAATGGTTCATGAACTCCTTGGAAGGTTTGACAAAGCTTTAAAGGATTTCCTGGGGAAGAGAATTCTTCTATATAAAAGATTCAGCACACACTGTAAGGATTCACAGGTTCCTGAAGCTTATCCATGTACTTTCTGGCTCATGGACACCAGGCTAAGAATCACTGCTTATAACTTACTTTATAGCATGATCATGAGTTAAGCTGCCAAAGGACTGAGATAAACTCTGGAGGAGGCTTAGTGAAACCTGTAGGTTGAAAGGAAATCTACAAAAAGGAGAAATGACTCACTATTATAAAAGAGATTACAAATGCCAAATTTGAGAAGCAGAGTCACTAACAGGTTTCTTTTGAATTTGAATTATGGGGAATGCCAGCAGAAATAGTTGATTCAGCCAAGTACTTAAAGGTCTGAGTAGGCCAGTAGAAATAATTGATAGGGGAATTAAAAAAAACAATAGTAAAATTTTGTTTTCATCTTTGGACAGGCGGCATCTAAACTGGATACAGTGGGCATCCCTCCTGATTCTGTTTTTGTCTATTGTGGCTCTGACTGCGAGGACTGAAACTTCACAGCATAACTTGGCAGGACATGGATTTCATCACGATGCTTTCTTTAGCCCATCCAATTCCTGCCTTCTTTTCAGAAGTGAGTGTTCCAGGAAGGACAATTGCACACCAAAGGAATGGACTTTTCCTGAAGCTAAGTGGAACATGACAGCCAGGGTTTTCAGTCACATCCGCCTTGGCTTGGGCCATGTTCTTATTATAGTCCAGTGTTTTATTTCTTCAATGGCCAATATTTATAATGAAAAGATATTGAAGGAAGGGAACCGACTCACTGAAAGCATCTTTATACAGAACAGCAAACTCTATTTCTTTGGCGTTCTTTTTAATGGCATGACCCTGGGCCTTCAGAGCAATAACCGTGACCAGATAAAGAACTGTGGGTTTTTTTATGGCCACAATGCATTTTCAGTAGCCCTTATCTTTGTAACTGCATTCCAGGGCCTCTCGGTGGCTTTCATTCTGAAGTTCCTGGATAACATGTTCCACATCTTGATGGCCCAAATCACCACTGTCATCATCACAACAGTGTCTGTCTTGGTCTTTGACTTCAAGCCTTCCCTGGATTTTTTCTTGGAAGCCTCATCAGTCCTTCTCTCCATATTTATTTACAATGCCAGCAAGCCTCAAGGTCTGGAATATGTACCTAGGCAAGAAAGAATCCGACATCTAAGTGGCAGTCTTTGGGAACGTTCCAGTGGGGTAAGTTGTAAGGATACTGTTTTTCTGCCTGTTCTTACCATCTTCAAAATGTGGTTATTCCAGAAAAGAAAATCAGTATTTACTTATAAAAGAATGTATTGGTTATCTGTGACTTTTTAAAATCAATCAACAAACATTCATTGGACTTGCTGTCAACAAATGTTTATATAGTTATTCCAAATATCTGCCAGTTAGAATGATCTGTCAGTCATATTAATAGCAAATTAATTAATAATGATCTTTTGGAGAGTCCATTAAGAAGTTAAATAAATGTTTACATGAAAGATGAAATGTACTCCTATTGATCTAGCTTTAGAAATACAATTTTCATGAACACACAAAATATGAAATATTTCACACAATGAAAACTTCACTCTTTGAGAAAATTAGTCTTTTCCTTATTAGAGTTCACAGTGGAGCTTACCTTGGTGTAATGCCCCTGAAGTGGTGATACTGCAGATTCTTAGGATGAAAAAATTGGAAACTTGGGTTCCAAATGCCCTTTGCTTAGCCCTGGTGTAAATTTAGAAGTCCTTTATTCTTTCCTAACAGGCTGATAACAGTTTGGCCTATTTTTAACTCAAAGAAAAAGCAATGTAGATAACAAGGTCTATTTTGTACCTAATTCTCCAACCTTCAGTCATTTCCCTAAAGATCAGTAGAGGGTGCTCCTTACCTTTGCTAATGCGGTTAACTTTTGAGATGCAAGTTTCACTTTTTTCAGTACCTCAGTATACTTCTAAAATCAACTTTCTAAGAACTTAAATACTTATTTAATTTCATTTGACTGGGTTACATTTATTGTTTAAAGAAAGAAGGTCCATGATTTGTTAGTAATCATTAAAAATGCTACATATCTACTTTTGTTTAATTAATTACTGATTTCATATTTTTCCATTTAGGATGGAGAGGAACTTGAAAGACTTACCAAACCCAAGAGTGATATTGAATCAGATGAAGATACTTTCTAATTGGTATCCAAATAATTGGCAGCTCTCACAAACCTAATTTTCTCATTTTCAACATTGTAATATTTATGATTTCACTTTGATAAACTAAGAATATCTCTAAAACAATACTTTTTGCATGCATCTAGCCACTCTCTAAATGGTTCCATCCAAAGTTTAGAACTCCCAAAGGCTGAAAAGTTCTAAGGAACTGACATAGGATTAATAGTATAGAGACTGCAACAGTGGGCTGGTAGTTAACAAGTCAGTAAGATATATTTGTGCATTGTTTTTCTTGTCTTTGAAGGTTCCAAAAAACTTGCAATAATCACATTATCTACTATACCCTATAAATATGCAAATAGAGATCAGTTTACTAGATATTCATAATTATATAGTTCTAATGTACATGCCAAAGTCTTCCCTTTTTTATAATTACAAATAGCACCTAGCTTGACCCTTGAAGTTTGAAGTCCTAGAGATAATTGCAAATAAAAGCAATGGCAGGGAGCAGATGTGGCTCAAGCAGATGGGCACCCGACTTGTACACAGGAGGTCCTGGGTTCAGTTCCTGGTGCCTCCTAAAGAAGACGAGCAGATACAACATGCTGATAGAATGAACAGATGCAATGAACAGACACAACGAGCACGGAGCAGATGTAGCTTAAGCTGTTGGGCACCCACCTCCCACATGGGAGGTTCTGGGTTCAGTTTCCAGTGCCTGCTAAAGAAGAGGAGGAGGCAGCACGCAGACACAACAAGCAAGCACAGTGAGCAGACAACAAGCTGACACAGCAAGCAGACAAAACAAAAAGACAACAAGTGGAAACAAAGGGTAGAAAGAAGAGGGAACCATCTCGAGGTGGGGGAAGCAATGGGAGTATTTATGAAAATTTTGGTTGAAGGGCCTAAATATCAGGTTAAACCATAGCTATGGGTATGACGTAGGATATGCTAAATGTTTTGCTAAAGATGGGCAGTTTGACTTCTAGTGATTATCTTTTGATGTTTTTCTACATGACTAACTTCAACTTAAATGAAAGTTGGTTCCCAATCACCGATTAGCTCTTGTACTTTATATTCCTTGAACAAACAATACTGTTGTTTTTTCCCCGGTATATGTATCACACAGTCTTGGTCTCATTACTCTGTCATGGTATGTTTTGGAGAATTAATAAGAAAGCCTTTCATTTTATTATTATCTAGAGCTTGTAAGGATTTTGTTTTTTGTATCATATGCTGTTCCCAAGAATTGAGGTACTGGCTTTAGGATCATACCATATTATCAGTAAGACCTATGCCTAAGAATTCCTTTTAAAAGGTTTACTTTGCAAGCAAGTATGGACTTTTACCGAAATGTAAATAGTATTACTCTAAAAAGAAGAATGCCAGTAATGAATGAAGCATTTTAGCATAATAAAACGCCACACTTATGAGTGCATGATATTTTTTGAGGTTCTTTTGCATGCAGGAAATTTCCTCTGAGAGAACTCGGTGATAGATAATTTTAAAAGTGAGGAAATGGAGAAGTGACTTTCCCAAGGTCATGGAGCTGGTTGGTGAGGGGAGAAGAGTAGGCTTTAGCGAATGGGCCAATGTGTTTACAGGGTACCACACAGTGAATGTGAGCTTTAAGATTTCATTCTAATGCAGTCTATGTCCATTTCTTCTCTTCTTTCCCCTGATTTTCAAGCAGATGAATATAAAATAATACTGTTATATAATCCATCTGTGATATCCAGAATGATATGACTGGCAAGAATTGGTGCAGTTAAAACATTTATTAAACCTATTTCTTGTATTGCCATTTTGTGATGTGAGGTGGGATGTGGGTCTTTTAATTTCAAAAAATGGAAAGAGACAAATACCAAACTACTTTTAAAACTTCCTTTTAGTAAATCTTGACTTCTGAGAATAGCAAAACTGTTCACCTTATAGGCATTCCCATCAGTTACGTGAACCAGGATAATTACATCTACTATGGCTGTTCATTTTAAAAGTAAGGAAAATAGGGTACCAGAGAATCTCACTTTTAGGAAACGTAACATCCAAAACATTTCACAGAACATATAAAATTATAAAAATATTACTTACAAGGTATCACTTATAGAATATACTAAGTAGCAGATTCCACTAGTGCACAGAGATTGATTTTCTTATTTACAATTGCTTTTTCCCACCCTCCTTTATGGGAAGTATTTGTTCCCCAAAGTAAGGTTTACATGTGTTAATTTACCTCCTAATGAGAGAAAAAGAGAGAGCATGTGTGAGCGAATACATGCACTAGCTATAACTAAAATAAAAAGTTCTTCTGTGGATACACCATAATACTTGGTGGGTACCACTGTTCTAAAAGGAAAATAACTTGAATGGTGAGAGGTCTAGAACCTATATCCCATTATCTTAGGTGCTCTTGGAATCAATGGATTGTATAACCTAGAGAAAAGAATAATTGTCATGTGGAGAAAGAAGTAGACCTTCTTCCTACTCCAGGGAACAAAACTCCAGTGAAAGTTACAAAGTGACAGTAATTCTTTCATTAGAAGGGAGACTCTTCTAACAAATGATATTTTCCAACAGTAGAAAAGTCCTCTCTAAGGAGTAGTAGAGACTGAGTAGTAAATTCTCTATCACTGAAGTTTTACTGAGAGAGAATGCCATTATGTTTTGGAAGAAAGTCCTTCATTGGCATAAAAGTTGAACTAAGTGATTTCTAAAGTCCCTTCCTGTTCTAAGATTCTCTTCAAAGCAGTTATGACCCACAGCTAATGAACCAAGTTTTCTCCCTTTATGGTTTCTGAATAGCCTTTAGTTGGACACAGGTATGATTGATAATGCTATTACCTGTTTCCAGCTCTGCTTGATTCTGAGGGGAAGCAGGAATGTGGTGGTTGGTTAGAGAGGGGCAGATGACTTAGGCCCAGGATCCCCAATCCTTGGCCAGCTGTATCCTGCTGCCATAGGTTTTCAAAGTCCATGTACAGAAGGGACACTGAGGCAGACTTACTCTATAACTCTAAGGCATTCTTGCTTCTGAATGTCATGTGGAATCACTGGCACTGGTGAATAGGACTAAACTGTAGAGCTTCAGGAAATCCTTTGCTCTTTTGTGCAGGCCCAATGAACTTGACCAAATACAGCCAGTGTTCTCCTTGGCTCCTTTCCACTTTGCTTATGTCCTGATTTTTCCCATAAACTCGTAGCATTTTAGAGTGAAGACAAGGCAGAGAAAGTCAAACTCAATGGAGAGTGAATCTCCCTTCCTAGAGCAGTATTGTGGAAACTTGAGTAGTATACATTCTCTTTTTAAAGGAAAACAAAAAGTATTCTCACAGATCTCACTTTTGACATTTTTTTCTATTTTACTATTTAAATATGTACAAACATGAATTCTAAGCCTCTTCACTTCCAGTTATTATATGAAAACCAAAACAAATATCAAATTTAAGTGCAAACAAAACTATAAAACCAATAAATTTTAAATTCAAAGAGGAATTTAATAAGAAGGTGATGTTTTGCTCAAATCAAATCACAATAAACCTTCCAACAACCCTGCAGAACTTCGGCCCTCACCAGCTGTTTCATTTGTTTCAAATACCATCACTATCTCTGCCAAGATAACAGAAACCTGCTTATATTGCTACTGATGCATTTAATCTTTCTGGGATTTATCAACCCATGTCCCTAATAATCCCATGAACATGTGGCATGGGTTAAGCTGCCTTGGTGCCTGGAAAGATTTAAAAAGCATCAGTTTTACGTGTCTCCTAACGATTTGAAAGAACTCATCAATAAAATTGCCTATGCTTAGCATTTTTTGAGGGGCAAACTTTTTTTCACAACATTCTCTATTTCCTCCTTTTTTTTTGGGTTCCCTCTTGATCATTATATCTTGCTAAATAACTGACCATCCAGATTTTGAAATGTATTTGTGTAGGAATTTTTTAATCGTTTTCTTATAATTCTTTAATTTCCTCTGTTACTGTACTATTTTCTTTGTCATTCTTAATTTTGTGTATGAATGGTTTCTCTGTATTGTTTTTAAAAATAAATGTTAGCTAGCTATTGTTAATTAATTTTTACTTTACTAAGGTTTGTTTTATGTTCTGTTTTCCTAAGGTTTATTTTGAAACGGATGTGGCTCAAGAGGTTCAGCATCCGTCTACCATATGAAAGGACCGGGGTTAGATCCCCGGAACCTCCCGGTAAAAAAAATAAATAAAATGAAACACCTAAGGTTTATTTTATGTTCTTTTTCCGTCTTATTTAGTTGAAATGTATTTTCTTTCCTGTTTGTTAATGAACATGCTTATTACTAGTCAGAACATTCCTTGACTTTGAAATGTAGTTCGTTATCATTATTTTCTAATTATTCTCTTTTGAGTGAAGAGTAGTGTGATTGGGGTTTTTATTTATACTTTTATATCTAATTTTCACACATTTTGGTTAGATAATGAGATCTGTACTCTATCTTTTGGAATTTACAATTTTATAAATATTTCCTTTGTGACAATTTTTATGTATTTCATGGACATTTCAACAGAAGGTATGCTCTGTTTTCTTAGTACAGAATTTATTATTACAGGGCATCTGCCACATTTTCCTATTTCCGATGATTTTTATTTTGTAATATAACCCTGTTGCGTTTTTTGGCACAGAAAGTTTCATGCCAGTTATATCTTAACTGATTTATATATGTCCTTAATGATTAAAAAGGTACCCCTTTTTCTTATTTTATGTGGTTTAAATTCTACTTTGTCCAATATTATTACTAATATTAATATTGTATGTACATATCAGAATACTAACATGGAATATTATACATATAAATAAATGACATTAGTATTAATGATGTTGTTAATGCTATACTAGAAATAATGTTAAAATTAGTCATATGTTAATGGTAATATTGACAACAATAATATTATGTTAATTATTATCTGCACATTTTTTATTGAATTTTTAGGTGTATTTTGGCTTCTCTTTTAGTGTGCAATAACTTTTTTGAGAAAGTTGGTATTGGTTTGCCATTTCAAATCAATATGGAAGTTTCTTTTGATATTTAAATTTTTATTTCATTTGCATGTCTAGTCTCGTTACTAGTAATTATGTTTGCATTTTAAAAGCAATCTTAAACTTTTATTTATAAACTTATCAACTTCAAAAATTAAAAAATTAGTTATCAACTCCTTTCAGTGAAAGATGAGGACTTTAGGATAATTATATTTCCTTCCAACTACCAGTTTTTCTTAAGTGCTGGCAACTTTATCTAGGTCTGCTGTATATCATTCATTCTAAGACTTACATTTATATCACGTTACAGTCACTGAGATCTGAATATTTTGAACAACAGCATGTTAAAATAGCTGCAGCCTGGAGCTAGTGATGAAGTTGCCTTTGTCTGAACACGCAGGAATTTAGTTTTTATTCCTCTTGGCATGAGTGGATAACTACAACTTTTTTACATTTCAGTAAACAAATCATGTAAGGACCTTTTGAGGAGATGTTCAGAGTCTTGGTTTTTGTCTGAAAATTTTCCTTTAATGTCTCCTGGTAAGATCAAGAATGTGGTGCCAGCATCACATCTTACAGGAAGGGTGTCAGTACCTTGGAAGAGGATCCTGGAGGCAGCAGAGAAACATTCTTTTACAAAATGCTGTATCATTATCATTTCTCTCGGTGGCTCAGAATACTACCCTGTGTGGAAAACCACAGATGCTTACAACTCTGAGTCAAAAAGTGATTCAGGAGATTCAGGCTATAAATGGGAAGATGCTTTGGGAATAGCTTAATTTATTTTGCTTATATTTTCCCTTTCTATGTAATCATTAGAGTGATACATGATAAGTCTTTAAAAGTTCTTTAAATAAATATGAAATAAAAATTTTAAATGATAAAGTATTGTGTTATCATTTAATTGACCTTGTGCTTTCTTAGTGGGACGTAAAA
This sequence comes from Chaetophractus vellerosus, assembly GCA_004027955.1. Lineage (NCBI taxonomy): Eukaryota > Metazoa > Chordata > Mammalia > Cingulata > Chlamyphoridae > Chaetophractus > Chaetophractus vellerosus. Next base: position 11,855 of record PVKH010003389.1, read on the forward strand.
TAGTGGTTTCTCTTAGGATTGATGCTGTCAATCCTAGAGTTAATGAAATTTGGAAGTTCAATTTAAAAAAATTTTTTTTTATGAATCTCTTCTTTCAAGAACTAATAGTTTAGCTTTTAGTTTGTAATTCGTTATCACAGTTAATTAAACTTAATTCATTTGTTACATAACTTCTTCATTCATAGTTTTACCTTATTGCCCAGCTGAAAGCTATCTTAAAATAGATTTTTCTTTTCTGAAAGGGTTTTTGGTGATACACTTCCAGAGGTTTTACAATTTTGATTATTACCATTTAACACAAATGACAACTTGTGTGGAATTCTCAAGTCATACTTTTTTCCTATCAAAAATCCTTGTGTGTGTGTCATTTGTGTTGCAAGAAATTAAAGGTTTCCCTGTGATAGATTTATATTTGTGTGTGTTGTGTTTTGTTTTCTTCTTTGTATATGAGCTGTGTTTTTTAAGCCTGGGGTCTTAAATGCTTTTTGTATAGGTCCTCTCTTTAAGGTTCTGTGTATTCATCTTTAAACAGAGTTCCAATGGAGCCTAACATTTACTCCAAAATAGAGTAGATAGACTCTCCCTAAACTAATCAATCCCTCTTTACCTGGATGTTTGACTGTGACCTTTGAACTTATGCTAGAGGGCTGGAAACTGCTTCAAAGAGGTAGAAAGGGCCATAGAAAATTGCAATTAGAGTGCCCTGTGGATGTGTGCTTTCCTCTACATTGGTTGAAATTCCTGCTTGGAGGGCCATTTCCACAAACATAAGTAGTACCATTTCCTTCTTGTGAGGAGGTGGGTATCACTTGAGTTTTAGTTTGTTCCCCTGTTTTAGATTAAGCCTCCTGCTTTGGTGTGAAGTCAGTGAAATGCCTTGAATGCAGCTTTCTTTACAGTTTCTGCAAAACTGACTACTAGAAATTTTATTTTAGACTTATATAATAGTTTATATATTTTATATTTAATGTGTTATGGACATTTAACATGTTATAAATATGATTTACTATATTTTTTTCTACCCTGAAAAGATTTCCAAAGTTCAGATATCTGAAAGGACTTAACATGTTCCATAGAGCATAGTCACTTTAAAGGCAAAGGATACAATACAACAAGAGAAAGAACGTGCAGGCAAGCTTGGGGGACTAAGAGACATCTCATGCATAAGCTTCCCAAGGCCCTTGTTTGCACACATGGATCATATGCTTATATCTCCAGCTTGAACCACCCACAACTGTGTGAAGAATCTTAGCTTTGGGAGAACTCAAAGTAGAAGTTCTTAGCAGGGTTTTCTGTCTCTCTGGCCATATAATTGAGCCAGGCTTACTTAATCTGGTAGGCCAGTTGTCCCATCAGTAATGAAACTGACCCTAGGGAACACCAGAATAGTTTTGGACTTTAAACAGCACATCATAAATCCCACAGTCCTTATCTGGACCAGGAGTCAAAAACCATTCTGACATCCCCAGAGATAAAAAGTGAGCTTTATCCGTCCAGCTATAAACCAACTCAGTCCACCAAATATTTTTACCTCCAAACCTTCCTCCAATTAGGAAACTGGTGGGTCAGAAGGTTTAAAAGAAGAAGAAAGAAAAAAAGGACATAGCTATGTAGCTTGTCTTTGACTTCAGCCACAGCTGATCTTGGGATGGGCAGTGAACTGCAAGTGCCTACCTCTCTTATCTTTCCTACTGCTCTATTTCCCCAAGTTGAGGGTGGTAAATATGCACATATTTCTCAAAGTTCATGGTAGGAGATTAAGGCTATTCCCTAGTTCCAACCTTGATGTTTTCTTCTATAAGTTCAATACTTTTTGTTCATTTCAGTTCATTTTAGGGAAATGGTAATATTTATGAACTAATACTAGTGATACCATCTTTCAGGGGCATACAGACAACTTCTTAAATGTGAGAGAAGTTCCCAGGGGAAGCAGTGCCTGGACTGTGAGTATCCAAAAGCCATTGACCATGATGGTGGAACCAATGTGAAATACTTGTTCAAATCATAAGGGGCCCAAAGGGAAGTGCAATGTAATAATTCTAGCCTCTAACAGGCAAAAGGACTATCATCATCTATTCCCTGCCCTATTCTCCTCACTCCACTCTTACATGGACTACCACTGATTATACGAATTTTAATTATCCATATACAAGACTGTCCTCTACTAGTCTGTGAACTTCTGTACATGGAGATGTCTTTTTCATTTTCATATTCCTAATTTCTAGCAGAGTACATAGAAAATAGAAATACAATAAATGTTTGAATCATCATATAATTTGAGTCTAACCTATAAGTTAGTACTCAGAATTAAGAATCAACTATTCCTGACCAGGTCTTGCCAAATTTGGACATGTTCCTGCATCTACTTAGCTTGTTCTAATTTAGCTTTCCCCAAACACTTCATATTAAGAAGCAAACCAAGGATAGGAAAGATGGCTGAAGGAGACAGAAATTGAATGATGGTGAAGCCTACAGGAGGAATTTACTCTGTCTCTAACATTTTCAGGGAAGGAAAATGAAGCTTTCTTACAGCAGTGACTGACAATCTTCCAGAAATAGTTTGTCAAGATGGTTTCCCTACTTCCTTCTTCAAGGATTTCCTTTTGAATTGTAGATATCCTTGGAAAGGATAGCACTTTTAGCCAAACTTTCAGTTATATAGTCAGTTGTTTCTATCTAAGAGCTGCAAAAGATCATGAGAGAGGGGCCTGGGAAAGATGAAAAGGGCCAAGAGAGGGAAAGGATGCCGATGGGGAGGAAGAAAGCCAAAGAAAAGTTTTCCCAGGGTCAGTTTTAGGTCAGCTACTTAAATCATCTTCCTATAGCCTTCTCCATGGCCCAGCCCCTTGGTACGTGTGTCAACCCATGGGTTGGGAGAAGAAGAACCATTCTTTTGCTTTCTAGAAGGAATGGACTAATATTTAAGGTCTTTACAATCGGCCCAGTTTGTCCAAGCTGCAGTTTTCCAAACTGCAGAGTTAGAGGGCACAGTTCAAGGTCATAGTCCCCACAAGACTGTCCTCACTTCAGACACCAGCCAAATTCAGCAGTCTGCAGGATCACCCTTACTTCTGACCAACTAACTACAAATTTGGAGGTCCCCAAAGACTCCCCCATGTTTGATAATTTACTAGAACTCACAGAACACAGGAGAGTGCTGTACTTATGGTTAGAACAAAAGGACACAAATCAGAACTAGTCAAATGAAGAAACACCTAGGGTCTGGGAGGGTCCCAAATGTGAACCAGCCAAATGAAAAATGCATAGGGTAAGGTCTAGGAGGGTCCCAAAAGTGAAGCTTCTGTCATTTTCAGGGACATGGTATCCTCCAGGCACATCAAGGTGTGTCAATACTTATAGAATTGCCAGCCAGGGAAGCTCATCCAAGCTTTGGTGCCCAAGAGTTTTTAATGATGCTTCATTACATAGTTATGATTGATTAAGTCATTAGTCACATAGTTGAACTTAATCTCCAACTCCTCTCCCCTTCCTGGAGGTTAGGCTGGTATTAAGTGGTTCAAAGCCCCAGCTCTCTAATCACCTGGTTGGTCTTTCTGGTGTGGCTAGCTCTACTCTGAGTCATCTCATTAGCATAAGCCATCAGGTGTGGTGAAAAGCAATTCTTGGAAATTCATAGAAAGGAAGTGTGACAACTCAAACTTTGGCAAACCTGTGTCCCTAATTCCATAATCTTTCTAAAAAAACTATATTTTCTTTCTTCCTCACTTTTTATTTTTTTTGTGAAGGAAATGCTTTTTTTAGAAAAGCAATACCCATATTTCACACTACCTGCTCTATACCCATAGAAGACAGAGTCAGGCTACCTAATTCTCCAAATCTCCCATTTCCTGAGATATACTTTGTATTTGACCAGCCTATTGGACTGGAGGACACTTACCAATAGCATTTTCCTCCGAATGTGTATTGGTTCCCAAGCTGAGCCGTGGCTTATTCTACAGCAATCCAAATGATGATGGCATTACTTCACCACACTCATTAGACTCAAGGAAGAAGAGTTCAGAATCATTACTGATTATTTTCTCAGTGCCAGTGAAACTATAGGAATGCTTGAAAAAGTAATCAGTTATGAAAAAAATTTTTGGTTGTAGGAGCTACAATTTTATTAATATTTTCTATAACTAAATTTCTCATTATTCTTATCCAATTAGTTTCCTTAGAAGATGAAACTCCCTCATTATTATATTTCATGAAATTCAGAATATTTGATGCCTTTAGTTAGAAATTGTCACGACTTAATTTCAGAAGCAATGGTAAAGAAATCCATTTTTATTGGTTATTTTGATCTGTGCTTCACCTTGGCAGAAATTTCAGAGCAATACACATAAACCTGACTCTCCTGCCTGTACATTTTGAGCAGCTGTACTGACTGCCTAAGAAGGAAAGAGGAGGAAGGCTCTCTGTCATGGGAAAGAGTGGGGTGGGGCCATAATTTGCACAATAAGAGAACTGTGCTCTAAAGTCACAAACCTTTCAGACCCCAGTTGCCTATAAAACGGATGAGAATGAATGGTCTTTGTGGAGAATGAGGGGCAGAGAAAGTGATTTCTTTTAGTTCTTTTAGCTCCAAATTCAACTTTTACTATATTTATAATAAAGTCCAAATGATGTAAAGGCAATAGGCATAGATAAGCTAAAAGCAAATATTGGCATGTGGCTTGAAAACAGTGATTACTTGAACTAATTAGAATTAATAATCAATTGAAAGATTATTTGGAGAATTAGTTAATAGCAGTGGCAAAAAAAATAAAATCCCCATCTTTGATAGAGGCTGGTGCTGTCAAAATGCTAAATGCTGGGCATCTGACTGACTGCCTAAGGATCAGCTGATAGAGGGACCTGGTAATTATTGGTTGAAAAGGGGGAAAAAAAAAAAGCAGGAAGGAAGAGAAGGAGGGAGGGAGGGAGGGAGGGGAGGAGAAAGGAGGAAAAGGAAAAAATTTAATGTAAAAAAATTGTAAAATACCATATGTAAAAGAAAATTGTTTCTTTTCAAAGACAAGGATTTTGGCTTTTTACAATTTTATCCATTATAACTTGGCAACTTGGCAACATTTGCTTTTGAAAACAAAAAGAAACTGGATATCATCTCCTACTTTGTAATAATTTTTTTTCATAAGATGCCTGTATCATCATATACCCATTAGCAAATAAGATTTTCCATGCCAAGATTGCTGTGGCTTGCTGCTAGACCTTAGGTAGTGTCACTTTTGGCTGCAACGTGAGATTCTGGTGAGGATTTAGGGATTTCTGTTCTCAGCTTCTGATCTATCTCTGAATAGACGCTTAAGGTAACAAACTGGTCAGGAACTAGTTATGACAAAAAAGCTATTGTTGGTACTTTCCCTAGCTTTTGATGGCCATTATCACTGAACTCCAGTGGTATAAAGCTTCACCAAAAGAAACTCACAATACAAAACAGAGATATATTAGTCATTTTTAGACTGACATTTCAAAAAGTGTTAAGAAGCTATTGGTTCTCTCGTGCATCTTTCTTAAAAATATCTGAGCCATGATTCTTTGATTAATTTTTCAACAATCATAGGTTTCACTTAGCAATTAATACTTTAAAAAAAGTAAAATAGAGGTATAACAACACTTACTTTATAGTCTTTTATCTACCAAATAAAGTTCATTAGTAAGAAATGAAAAATAAAAACCATTTTCAGTACAATTATTTAGCACCACATCTCCTCCAGTTAGAGAAATAATTCTTTTAAACGTCTTCAGGATTTAAAGCTCCAGTAACAACTCATAAGTAGGCAAAATTTGCTATTTATTTAATCTTGAAAGAACACTGAAAGAAAAAGGCAGGGAATGTAGGCAGTGTGGAAGAACTCCTTTTTTGTAGCTGACCACATGTGGCTTTAGCAGCTGCAGGGGGCACTGGCTGGAGCTAAGGTTACATATTTCTGTTCAGTAAGGGTATCCATGGTGGTAACTCTCATGATGACGGTAGTCATCCTGGTAACCATCCTGGTATCCTTGATGGTAACTATGGTAACCGTAGCCTGCATACTCATCTTCTGGGCAGCGCATCCCCAATGACTGCTGAATGGCCATTTCCTGTCTCCGCAGTTGCATTGAATCAATTAAGTCATACACGATCACCATGGACCACATTGGGGAAGGATACCAGGATTTGACATTCCCATCTTTTCCAACTAGAAGCATCGAGAAGTATTCAGGGCTCACTTGAAAATAGTTACGTATGTCTTTCACCAAATGGGCAGGTACGTCTTCTCGCTCCACAACAGAGCTCCCTATAATAGGATGGGAATAGTTGTTGTTAGTGGATGAAAGAATCAGAGCTCAGGAAAATATCAAAGTGAGAGGAAATCACTGTCAGTATAAAGAAAGGACCCATGAATCTTTTCTCTTTAGCTCAAAATCCAATCTTTGTAGCAAAAGGAATATTTCATTGTCAAAGGTAAAAACAAATTACATAAGATCAAGATAAATGCATTTAAATATTATTATGATTAGTGAAAAGAAGAAAGGGGAAGGGGAAAGGGAGCTGAAGCTTTGGGGGTGAGGTATTCTGCCTGTCTTTGTGCAAGGTATTTATGGTCTTGGAAGGAAGGACTGGATTTGATTTATAAAACCTTCAGTCACTCATCATTTTCTTTTGGCTTCTCTGAGCCCCTCATCTGTTGAAAGGGAACAAATGAGATATGACCTATGTGCCTCATAAAACTGTTGTGAGAAATAACATAGATGAAAATGCTCTGTAAACCATAAAACCCAGTACAGACAAAAAAGCATTTTAGTTGAGAAAATGGGTGTTTTTACTGTCATTCTTAAATGATTTCATATGCAAACCAGCATTAGTCATCATTCTCTATCTCCCTTTCCCCTATATATATACTGTGCACACATCCAAACACTCACATTTAAACAAGGTGGGGGAGGATTCAGTGAACTTTGAAATACACTTTGAAGTACACCCACTGCTTGCATATAGCTTAAAACAAATTTAACTGAATTTAACACAACTTTGTACTGTTTTAAAATAACACATTACCATTAATTGGAAACAATTCTAAAACGCCCCCAACTTCCTCTCCGACACCTAAAAGCTTCAAAATGGTTATGTGGCGCAGACCTGAAAGAAAAGAAAACCATTGAATTAGGGAACAGATTCCAAATCATGTTTTACTTCCAAAGACCTGAGGGCTGACAATGAAAAATATTCTAAATTTTAAAAGAATATAGAACATAATCTGATTAAGTAGAATAATCCATTTAATTTTTTTTTTCCATAAGAAAAAATAAAATGTTTTTCAAACCTTGAAAAATGCCAATTACAGATACAGATTTTAGGATTAACATCAGGGGTGGATTCTTTTTTTTTTTTTTTTGGTGTATCAAAGCAGAAGAATTTGCTCTTAAATTGTCATTCTCATGCTATTAACAACAAAAATGAAGTCTATGGAACATTAAAATATTGGCTGTTATAAGCTGATTAGCATTCTGAAAAAAGTCAGCTTTTATGGATAACAAACTTTCTGTCAGAAAAAAGACTGCAGATTGCATCCATTGTGATGGTTAAATCATTTTGGCAACTACGCACAAAAGTTTGTTGGCTTAAAGGGCAGATTCTTATAGCTTATTTAGGGGATTCAAAGGGGAAAGGGTTAGGCAAGCACATCCTGCTTTCATATCCTCAGCTAAAGTTTCAGGAAAGGAGGGAAGGTCATGCCTTGGTAGCTTGTTGGAATTCTTTTGAAGATGAAGCACACATGAAAAGGTTCAGGAGACAGAAAATAGGAGGACTAGGGGGCTGTCAAATCATCATTATCAAGATTTCATGGTTTTAGACAAAATTCCAGCCTAGTCAGGGTAATAACTTGGAACTAATAATGTGAATATTGATGTGTTTATTGTCCAGGGGAGAAAACTGAAAGCTGCCATGGGAGGGCTCCTTTAAGGAGGGGCTAAAATCCAGAGATCTATAAAATGCTATTCAAATGCCTTTACTCTTCTTCCAGAGAAGTGATATATTCTTTTCTAAATTTTGGCAAGTCATGTTTTTAAAAGAGAAGACCACGAATTTAATTAATCCTGGAAAACATGACTTTTTCACATTTCCTATCTATTACAAAAGGGTTTGCTTACATTGATATGATACAGGGGCTGCATGCAGACATTAAAAATGAAACATCATCTAATAACTGCTCCAAAAGGAAGCTCTAGAAAATTAAACCATGACTTTATTTATAATCTTATTGTGAAGAGTAATTAACTGTGCTAAGAATTTCTTATTTACAATTTCTTATTTCTTATTTATTGGTTACTATAAATAATTTAAAATATTCCTGAGAATACTAGCATAATTGAATCGTATATATGTTGACATAGGTCTTAAATTATTAATCTTAATAATATAAGCATAAATAAATAGTAACATTTTCTAATTCCTACTGTTAAGAGTTTGCTTTCTGCCTTCATTTAGGTTATTGTTTTGTATCTTAAAATTGAAATGTATTTATAATTTACCCAGGCTCTGTTAATGCTTTACAAAACTTACTCACACACACATTTTTTTTTAAATCTAGCACATTTTTATATAACTAATAGATGATTCCTCTTCCTAACAGAAGGATCAAAATAATGCCAATTCATCTGTGTTCTAGTCATGAATTTTTAAAAATCTGTGGCCTTAGTACATTTTTTTTCCTCCAGTGACTCTATCAAAATTCTCCCACTGCAGAGGCATATCTGAAATTAGATTTCAGTTCTAATTTCCACTTTTAAAATTGGATTTTAAAACCTCCTTGGTTCACCATTGAACTTAGTAATAAGTTTTATGTATTATACATTTTCCTTTCTATATATTCATATTCAAAACCATGCTAGCTCTTTCAAGGCCACTAGTATAATAATGTTTGGTAAATAAAGCATACATAAGTTTTCAAAATGCTGAGTAAGTCAACACAAAAAAAATAGTAAATTGTATTTCCTTTTGAACTGTTTGTCTTAAAAGTAAAGTTCTGTGATCTTGCTATCTTCTTGTTGCCCACTTATAGATTAAAATCTTTTTTTAAGGTCATGACAATATAGTTTTATGTACTTTAATTAATATATTTATTCCCCAAATCATTTCTATTTTGTAAGAGACATTTAATCTGATACCTAAGTGAATAAAATGGAACCCTTTTATGATCTTGAGACAAGCCTTAAAAAACAAAGAAGCGGACAAATAATACCAAATCACTAAAATTAAAGCAGAAGATATTTTCAAATACCTCAATGAAAGCTAAGAGGGTAGAATATTGCAAATATATATATATGTCCAGCTGACTAAGGCCCAAGGCTGAAAGCAACTTTATACTCAATATAATTGAGTCTATGTCTGGGAATCTTCAGACGGGACTGGGGAATATTTGGATAATATAACCTTTTATGTTCCATTTTAGAATTGACCAGGAGATGAGTGGTATGGGGGAAACAGTCATGACGTGGTTTCCCACTCACCAAAATTGCATGCCTGACCACTGAGGGCAGAGAGCTGCTGTGAATAGGCCCAGTCTTCATCATTAGGAGCAGAGATCACCAGCAACCGCCTCCTCCATCGGAACCTGGAAAACAAGCACAAGGCCACTCCTACAGCTTCAAACAATAGTGGCCAGTGTAAGAAAGCACAGTAACTTTGGCTGCCTGTTTTTCTCCCGTGCCCAGAATAAAAATCCCTGACCTTGGAAATCTTCCATAGCTTCTCAAACCCATTAAACTGCATTACCACACTCCCTGAAAGAATTTTTCTGTTATAATTTCACAGTCTTGCCTACTTTTGCGTTTGTGTGATATGTAAGGCATAAGTCTATGGTCACCATGCCTGATGAGGTCACTTAGGGAGAGGTAAAGCTGTCAGATGCAATGAAGGCTGGCCAAAGCTGTATCTTAAACTGGGGCAACAGAAATAAGGAACCAGAAGAGTACTGAAAAGAATTCAAGTTCTAGTAGAGTTCCCTACCAGGGTTTGGAGGAAGCTAAGAAATGAAAAATGGACAGGAAATAGAGTAGAAAGAGAGAACTGAATTTTAAGGAGATGGCAGCAACAGAAAGAAGGTAATGGGAGAGTGGCTCAAAGGGTCAATGAGGATTCCTATGTACCTCCTTCAATAGCCAGTGGTTCTTTCAGAGCCAAATTCAGGTTCTAAAATGTACCTTATAATAATCAGTAAGAATGAACTCTTATTGAGCACCCCTATGAAATGGAGTGAGGCTAAACCTATAGCCACTGGTTTTTAGAGTATCCGGTCAATTTGATCTGTGCTCCTATAGCTCCAGAGTGGTAGAATAGTAGAAAGTGCTTTTGTCTTGCAGCCAGGAAACAAGGACAAATTTTGTCACTGATAAATTTAGGGAGTCCTTGAGTATCTCACTCAGTTTTTTCTTTTCTCCAGAAACAAAAACAGCAAAATCTACTGTTATAAGAATTAAACTCTAAAACCTATCGATGTAAAGTATCCATATGATGGCATGGACATGGACAATGTAGATGTTAGTCTCAGGCTTCTAGATGAAGAGCTTTGTCTTCCCTAGTCTACCACCACCTTTAGGGATGCTGATGTTTGTCTGCTGCTGTCAGGGTCCCCAAGAGGGTATGAAGAAAGGAGAGTATGTATCCAGTGGGCAATGGTGTCTCCAACTTCACAATCACTGGGGAGGGGTTTTTGCTTTCTGCCTTCAGTGACAGGAAACCACGGGCTGCTAGTGTGCTCACTCAGTTGGAAGCCAATTGATTTTATTCATGGCTTCTCTCCCTGTTCTCCTTCTAGCCTCAGAGAGAACATGAGAGTTTTCAACCCCAAAGAAAATGGGCCTCTTGATGGAACAGTGGTTTGAGTGAACAAGAGAAAATGATAGTCTGATGAAATACAACCTCAGAATGGATGCCTGTCACAAAGCTAGCCAAGAATTGCTTACAGTGACATTACATTCACTTCCTCAGATTGTTTTTCTTTCTTGTTTTTCTTCAAAGGGAAAGAAAAACTAAAATCACACTGAGGCTAGGGAGATGAATGTGTTTGGCATGACAGTCTGAGACTGTCCGAGGTTTCTTGGGAAAGGAACAGTGACTGCTGTCGGATCACAAACACAGTCTCCTGTGCTTTGCCTTACTTCCTTGGGAGGCATGCCATACCCGCATTGGTCCGCCGGCTTCCAAACCAGGCCAGGCTTCCTGGCCTCACACAGAGCTGTAGGGTGTCCAGAGGGAGCTATTTTGGGTGAGGTATATTTTGGCTTGTTTACCTGTGTGCGCCACTGAATGCAGTCCTGATTGGAGTAGGAAGGGATGTGAGACTCCCCGTCGCAGACACAACTAAGAGAAGGTCATTTCCCGTGAGGAAGAATTCTTTCTCCCCGAGACCTTCACATCAAGATACAAGGCCCTAGCTCATGACACTAGAGGAAAACACTTCCACAGGATGTGACAAGAGATGAGGATGTGACCCAGATCCATGTTTTGGACAAATCGCTTTTCTGTCACTTTAGCTTCTCAGTAAAGAAAAACTCTACAAGTTGCTCATGTGTTTGCTTCTCTTAACTGGAATTCCCCAATCAGTGGGCATTTGATAGCATTCTTTGGGGCTTCTGTCTCAGGGAAAGGTAATTATAGCCTGAAGCAAATGAGTGTCCCTGAAACCCAGACTGGCTTCAGGGTCTGGTCAGCTAAAACCAGGCTGTACAGACCCAACCAACAACTCAGCAGATTTGAAGGAAAATTCCCATTTGGATACGAGCTTATTCAAAGAACTTTTAAAACTTTTTTTCTATTTTTACATTTCTCTTGGCCTGAACTTCACTTCTAGGGTGTTTAAGATTCCCTCTCTTACCTCTCCCTTGATGACAAAGTTCTCTAACTAGCATCTGAATAACTGCCCTAATACTTATGCTAACTAACATTTGCTAATTACTTACTATGTATTAGGTCCTCAGCTAAGCGCATTACTTTTACTATTGAATTTTCCCTTCACAACGATCTCATAGATTCACTTATCTCCATTTTGCAAATGAAAAAAAAAAAAAAATGAAGCCCAGAGACCTTAAGTAATTACCCCAAGGCCACACAGCTAATAAATAGAGAAGCCAGGAATCAACGTCAGAGCTGTCTTACTCGTGCCTTTAAGCAATACAATATTTCAAGGTGTTTCTTAAGATTAATTTAAATTGTCAGCAGAATGATTTCATGAGTTATGACCACAAGCCAGGCAGAGCCAGGAGACATTCAAATTTTAATCATATACAGTTCCAAATATCCATAAGAGAATTTTGTTCCTGAAATAGGTAATTCATATAAGAGCCCATCAGGCCAAAGATCTTTATCATTAGATTGAAAATATATCTATAAATCTTAGGACCCTATCTAGTTTGAAGGACTTCAGATAAAAAATATTTACGCATGTCTTAAGAATCAAAGAAATGCCAAATTCAAACCAGTGATCAAACTGGATGAGAATTGCAGGCTTTTATGAATGGAGAAGACTGAGATAATATGAGCTTTCCCTTTCAAGTTTTCAAACCCATGACATAGTATAAAATGGTCTCCTCCTAGAGATGGTGAGTAGAATTCTTCTAGATGTCTGTAGCTCCAGGTCACATGGCTGGCCAGAATCCTTGATTTTAAGTAACATTAATGAACTGAATGGAACTGTTTTCTTTAGAGGATAGGCAAACTCAGTTTACTGAGATGGTGATTGCCTCTCTTAAGTGAGTATGAATCATTCCGTCCTGGGAAGATTTAGAATAATTAAGAGAAAGTTTTCAAAGAATCAAAACCAAAATAATCATAAATATTCTTAGGAAGAATTCTGTTTAGTTTTATGTTCTTGTGAAACTTAAAATTTGGCCTAATAAAATGACTATCTTGAAACTCAAAATTAAAATGTATAATTGAATAATTGGTTTAGATGTGGTTTTAAGTTGAAATCGTTCCAAGATTATGCAGTTATTGGAAAGATTTAAGAGAGCTTTAGATTCACTGTATAAGTTTCGTTTATTGAATTTATGGATTACTTAAGTACTCAGAAAGTTTTGTGTATTTATTTAAAATTGAAATATGTTAAATGCACAATTGCTGTTCGAAATGAAGTTATTTAATTACTAAGTTTGTAAGCAAGATCAAACATGGTTCTAGCCTCCTTAAAATTGATAGCTAGGGGGGG
>PVKH010003390.1:0-25043 GCA_004027955.1 Chaetophractus vellerosus
CTTCTCAAATCCCCACACCTGCACTTAGCTAACGCAGGCTCTGGTTTCCTGGCCCGTGCACCTGGGACCTGAGCCTAGCGGGCCCCCAGATTCCTAGCTTGCTGTGCTCGGGGACACCTGAGCCCAGTGAGCCAAAAACCCCCCATTCCCCTCCTTTCCTTCTCATTTTCCTTCATCTCCTTCCTGGCTGGGGAGAGCCACCAGGGGGCCACCAGAAGCGGCGAGCCGAAACCCCCTGGCAAGCAGGGTCGTCGCCGAATGGTGCCGACGACAGCTGGTGCCTGGTCCCTGTGAGCAGGGTCGCTGCCGAACAGCAGTCGACGACAGCTTGTTAGTTGTCCTGGGTGAGTCCAATGACCTGGAGAATAAGTTTTGCAACTCCACTGAGACTCAAGGCCCAGCTGGAACATGGGGAACCCAAAGATTCAAGTCTCTTGGACATACACCTACCAACTCCAGCACCAAGTATAGGTTCAAATAGAAGGGACAGATGAGCCATGTATAGGGAAGCCATAACTGAGTCCAACTCTGTCACACTTGGGAGCACAAACTCCAAAGTAGGGCCCAGTGGCAAGGCACCAAACTCTGGAGCTATCTGCCTTGACTGTAGGACCTGGGTGTCTCCAGAGCCCTCAGGAGCCCCACTATTTGGGGTAGGATACACTTTGGCAGTAGTATTTAACTCCTTCTTAAATACTGATACTTGGTCATTCTGTAGTTTAGTGTGTTTCTTTACTTTGTACGCAACACTTCTGATTTTCTGACAATTGATTTGTTGTTATGATCTGCATTTCGTATAGGCTAGCAAATAAAGTCCACTAACACAGACACAATATCAAAACGACTCTCTCTGAAACTTTCTTTTCTAATTTCTAAAGAATATAAAAATAGTATCCAACCTCATAGTATTTTTGTGACGATTTAATGAGATAATACATATAAGCTTTTTGTTGTAGTCTAGGACACATAATAAAGAGTCAGTAAATGTGAACTATCTAAATAAAAAGAAACAGGATAATAGACATGAATGTGTGTTAGACACAAAAAGTGTTTTTGTAGCTTGCACAAAATTGAGCTTGAAATGATTAAATAAGAGCAGTTCCTGGGCCCCAGATATAGAAAAGTTCATTCTTGAAAAATACAAAAAAACAAACAAACAAACAAAAAAAAACAAAAAACAAAAAACATTTTGAGCGACTTACCTATAGCATATAAGTTAGGATACAACAGGCAAGTAGAACCTCTATAAGGGAGATATTATAGAGTTTACTCAATTGTGGAGCTGCTAATGATGTTAAAGGAATGCTGTTAGCTCTATGTCTGGTGGTGGGCCTGTGAAGTTACGGTTTGTCATCAGGGCATACATTTTAGATAAAAAGCTGGGTATGAAATAGGCAAAAGTAATGGAAAATTAGAATCTATGAGATAAACTGGATCCTACAAGAACAACCTGGGAACCACCATGACTGTCTCTCACTGCATCTAAACCTAATAATATGGGTGACTTGCATGTGAAGCTGGTATACTTGACTGCAAAGTTGCATATGTGGTTGGAACAGGACTCAGAGAAACTGAAAGAGGACATTCAGCAGGAGCTGAAGGAACTGAAGAGCTGGTTGCAGCCGGAAATAAACAAGATGAATCTATAGATTAGTGACAACATGCTAAGCAGTAGTTATTTTTGGGGTCCTGCACTGACCTTGCAAGCATAGTAACTGCTGCTTCACTTCTGTCTTTCAAATCCTGCAGACATTTTCTTCCAGCCAACCTCAACTTGGAAACATACAGGGAAGAGAATTCTAGGAAATATATTTCAGCTTAGCTAAATTGTCAGATACAAAGCCATCACAAATGGAAAGAGACCTAGAAAGTTCTTTGAAATATTTTTTTCAAGCCCATTTCTCAACCCCTGTGATGAACTATCATGTCTTACTTTATTATCATTGAACATTAAATCCTGTGGTAAGTATACAATAAAAATGCTTTGCTTTGGGTTTTAGATATTAAAAACTACCATGTACTGATCAATAAATTCATAAAATAGAAATTAGCTTTCATTGAATGCTTATTATATATCAGTTATATTTCTCAACATATTTCACACTATCATAAATACATTTATAGCTTTTTTTCTCTATTGTACCATTATTTCCATTTAAAAAATAGGCTCAGAGGCTAAATAGCTTCCAAATAACACAGACTGTATGGCAAAACTTGTATCTGAACATTGTTCTTTGAGATATAAAGAGCATACTTCTTCTATTCCCTTACAGTGAGAAAAAAAGAGAACATCATTGTTTAAAATGTTCAGAAAAAATATCAAGAATTTTCTACAATCTTGAACATGCTAGTGGCAGATATGCAAAAGCAGTGATGACTAGATGACTTGTAAATAACTCATAAAAGATCCTTCCATCCAAAGAAGAAACGGTTCAAAACTAGAATGGTTTTCATGTATATGAAAAATTTTTACATGTAAGATTTCATGGTTGTCAAAAAGGTGATGGCTAAGTGATTGACAGAAAGACATCAGCACATTGAGGCAAAGGATGTAATTTCCCTTAATGGAGATAAAAGATATATAAATGTCTACACACAGACACCTATACAGGCCAGAGAGTGTGCCAGTAGGCCCAGTCAGAGAGACAAGTCAAGCCCCCTGACTCTTCCACTCCTCCTGAAGCTACCTTGATACTGAAGGTACCACTTATATATATGTTGGAACATTGAAAAGCTGCTCTGATGCTCTCTGCCTGTGGTATGTTGAATTATGTCCCCCAGAAAAAACATGTTCTTAATCTTAATCTATTTCTGTGTGTGTGAACCTATTGTAAAGAGGGTTTTTTGAGGATTTTATTTTTAATTGCAGCGCATGTAGCAGATTTGAACAGGCAGAGGAAAAAATTAGCAATGTCAAAGATAAGACATCTAAAAACTCAGAGATGGTAGAACAGATGGACCAAAAAAAAAAAAAAAAAAAAAAAGGAAAAATTCATCAGGGACTCAGGGAATTGAATGACAACACAAAATGCACAAACACATGCATTATGGGTGTCCCAGAGGGAGAGGAGAAGGGAAAAGGGGAAGGTGTATTTGAGGAAATAATGGCTGAAAATTGCCAAACTCTTTTGAGGGACATGGATGTACATGTCCAGGAACTACAGAGTATTTCAAACAGAATAAACCCTAGTAGATCTGCACCAAGAGACACACTAATCAGACTGACAAATGTCCAAGACAAAGAGAATCCTGAAAGCAGCAAGAGAAAAAAGATCCAGCATATATACGGGAAGCTCGATAAATTTATGTGCTGATTTCTCATCTGAAACCCTGGAGGCAAGAAGGCAGTGGTATGACATAGTTAAGGTGCTGAAAGAAAAAAACTGCCAGCCAAGGATTCTGTATCCATTAAAATTGTCATTCAAAAATGAAGGATGGCTGGAAATATTCACAGACAAACAGAAATTGAGAGAATTTTTCAGAGTGTTCTGCAGGTTGAAAGTAAAAAAAAAACAAAATAAACAGGAGAAAGAGGAGACTGTATAAAGGAAGATTATTAGTAAGAGTAATTAAAAAATGAAAAATAAAGATAAAGTATGACATATATAAGACTAAAGAAAAAAATGGCTAAAGCAAGTACTGCCTTTACAGTAATAACATTAAATGTTAGTGGATTAAACTCTTTAATCAAAAGACACAGGTTTGCTGAATGGATAAGGAAATAGGACCCATCCATATGCCATCTACCAAAAACTCACCTTAAACTCAAGGAAACAATTAGGTTGGAACTGAAAGGCTGGAAAATGTTTTTACATTCAAACAGTAAGCAAAAACAGGGTAGGGGTAGCTATACTAGTATTGAACAAAATAGACATTATATACAAAACTGCTGTAAGAGACAAAGAGGGGCACTATATATTAATAAAAGGGACAATAGGTGACACTTTTATACGATCAGTTGAATGCCTTAAAAGGGAAAGTGATTTTAGCATTCAGAGAGAATTTCCCAGTTTGTCTTCGGACAGCCAATGTCTCCCGGAAACTCATCAAGGACCTTTATTGGACTTTCATCAGAGCCCCTGGTTTGCAGCCAGCCTGCAGAACCTGGACTTGTGCATCCCCAAGGTCACATAAGAGATTCTTATAAAATCTCATATTATTGACAGTTATCTCCGATTGATTCTGTTTCCCTAGAGAACCCTGACTAATACACCAGGGTACCCCAAAATGCATGAGGCAAATATTGGCAAAATTAAGAGGAGAAATAGACAACTCTATAATCAAAGTGGGGGACTTCAGCCCACCACTATCATCATTAGACAGAACATCTCAACAGATGGTCAATAAAGAAAACAGAGATCTTGAACAATATGTTAGAGGAACTAAACCTAATAGACATATGCAGAACATGGTATGTACCCCAAATCAGCAGGACATACATTCTTCTTGAGTACTCATAATCATTCTCCAGTATACAGCACATGCTAGGTCACTCAATTGTGGAGCTGCTAATGATGAATAGGAAAAAAATATATGGAAGTTAAACAACACATTTTTAAATAATAAGTGGGTCAAGGAGGAAATTATAAGAGAAATCAGTAATTACCTCAAAATGAATGAACATGAGAACATAACATCAAAACTTATGGGATGAAACAAAAGCAGTGCTGAGAGGGAAATTTAGACTCTAAATGCCTAAATTTAAAAAAAGAAGAAAGAGCTAAAATCAAAGACCTATCTGCATACCTGGAGGAAGTAGAGAGAACAACAAACTAATCTCAAAGCAAACAAATGGAAGACATAACAAAGATTAGAGCAGAATTAAATGAAATTGAGAATTAAAAACTTAGAAAGAATTAAAACACCAAACTTATTTTTGAGAAGATTAACAAAGTTGACCAACCCTTAGCTAGACTAACAAAGGAAAAAGAGTGGAGATACAAATATATAGCATCAGAAATGAGAGCTATCACCACTGACCCTACAAAAATAAAGAGTATCATAAGGGGATACTTTGAAAAATTGTTTGCCAACAAGATTGGATACTTATATAAAATAGATGAATTTCTAGAAACACATGAGCAACCTACATTGATGAAAGAAGAAATAGAAGAACTCAACAGACCAATCACAAGTAGTAAGATTGAAATAATCATAAAAAACCTCCCAACCAAGCAAAGCCCAGGACCAGATGGCTTCACAGGTAAATTCTCCAATGCATTCCAGAAAGAACTAATAGCAATTCTGCTCAAACTCTTCCAAAAAATTGAAGAGGAGGGAACATTACCTAACTCATTCCATGATGCCAACATCACACTAATACCAAAGGCACATAAAGACACTACAAGAAAATTGCAGATCAATCTCTCCAATAAACTTATATGCAAATATCCTCAACAAAATACTTGCTAATCAAATCCAACAGCAGATCAAACAAATCAGATGCCATGATCAAGTGGCTTTTTCCCAGGTATGCAAGGAAGTTTCAGCATAAGAAAATCAATCAATGTAATATGCCACATTAACAGAACAAAGGAAAAAAATCACATGAACATTTCTATTGACACAGAAAAGGGATTTGACAAAACACAGCATCCTTTCTTAATACAAATGCTTTGAAAGATAAGAATGGAAGAAAACTTCCTCAATATAATAAAGTATATATATGAAAAACCAACAACTAACAGCATACTTAATGGTGAAAGGCTAAAGATTTCCTTCTAAGATCTGGAACAAGACAAGGATTCCCACTGTCACTTCTGGTATTCAACCTTAAGCTGGAGATCTAGCCAGAGAATCTAGGCAAGAAAAAAGAAATAAAAGGCATCCAAATTGGAAAGGAAGAAGTAAAATATTCACTATTTGCAGATGACATGGATTCTATATGTAAAAAGTCTCAAAAAATCCACAACAAAGCTAATAGAGCTGATAAATGAGTTCAGTAAAGTGGTGGGATATAAGATCAATATGCCAAATCAGTGGCATTTCTGTATGTTAATAACGAACAATCTGAGGAGAAAATCAAGAAAAATTCCATTTACAATAACAACTAAAAGAATCAAATATCTAGGAATCAACTTAACTAAGAATGTAAAGAACTTGTACACAGAAATCTATACAACATGCTAAAAGAAATCAAATTAGACCTAAATAAATGGAAGAAAATTTCACATTCATGGATGAGAAAACTAAATATCATAAAGATGTCAATTCTACCCAAATTGATTTACTCATTCAGCCCAATCACAATAAAAATTCCAACAGCATTTTTTACAGAAATGGAAAAGCCAATTATCAAATTTGTTTGGAAGGATAATGGTAACCATTAAGCCAAAAACATCATAAAAAAGAAAATGAGAGGAACCATGGTACCTGACTTTAAAGCATACTGCAAATCTACAGTTGCCAAAACTGCATGGTATTGGCACAAGGATAGAGATACTGACCAATGGAACCAAAGTGAGAGTTCAGATATAGGCCTGAGCATATATGGTTAACTGATATTTGACAAAGCCACCAAGCCCACTGGCCAATTGGGACAGAATAGTCTCTTCAAAAAATGGTGTTGAGAGAACTAGATATCCATATCCAAAAGAATGAAAGAAGACCACCATTTCATACTCTATACGAAAATTAACTCAAGATGGATCAAAGACCCAAATATAAGAGCCAAGACCATAAAATTCCTAGAAAGTAATGTAAGGAAGCATCTATGAGATCTTGTAGTAGGAAATGTTTATGTTCATAAACTACATCCAGTACACAAGCAGCAAAATAAAAAATAGATAAATGAGACCTCCTCAAAATTAAAAACTTTTCTGCTTCAAATAATATTGTTATAGGAAAGAATGAAGTACTGGCACATGTGTCAACATGGATGGACCTCAAGGACCTTATGTTAAGTGAAGTAAGCCAGTCACTAAAAGACAAATATTGCATGATCTCACTGACATGAACTAAGGATATTGAACAGACTCATAGATGCACAGCCTGGACGATAGATTACCAGGAGATAGAAAGAGAGTAGATATTGATGAGCAGATGCTCATTCTGGGCAGGAACTATAAGGTCGATGGTGGCAGTTTGGAAGTGGATGGAGGCGATGGTGGTGCAGTGATGTGAGTGTGTTCAACAGCACTGGAATATGAGTGTGAGTGGGGTTGAGGAGAGTTGGGCCATCCATGGCACTGGGGGGAGGGCTAGAGGATGGAATGGGTGAGTGTGTGGCTTGCTGAACTCTGGGGAGGCTGAGGATTGTGATTGGGAATACATTTGTGGGAGTCTTCTTTCAGTATCTATGGCAAGGGAGCATCCCTGGTGCAGTGTGTCAATGGTGGGCAACATGTGGGGAGGGATACACCTTAGGTATGCCTCTATGGGATATGAAGATGCTTGTGTTGTCATAAGTGTGTTTTCTCGGTAGGTGGAGACCCACACAGTCACCAACAAAATATTAAACTCCTATCCTGGGGAGTCCTGCTACATTCTCAACTAGAGTGGTAAAAATCTCTGGAGTATATAGTCAGTGCCTAATAAAAGAAAACAGGTCAATATGCCAAGGCTTCCATATTAGTGTTTGTACTTATGAACCTAACTCCTGTAAAATTGAAACTTAGTCTAATAATAACTAATTCCTAAGAATTACCTCCTGGTTATTCAAATGTGTCTTCTTTCTAAGCCAAACTCAGCAAATAAATTCACTACCTTCTCCTCGATGTGGGACACAGGCACTAAAGGATTATTACCAAGCACCAACCAGCAATGCATTTGGAAAAAGACCTTAATCAAAAGGGGGAAACATTAGATACAAAAGAGTTTTTACAGCTAAGGGATTTCAAAGTGAGGCGGGAGGTCATTCCACAGGATACATTTATGCAGGTCTCATGTAGACCTCACTAACTGTCACTGTAGACAAAGCCTAAAACAAAAGTGCTCCCAAGGGCTCTAGGGATGTGTGAACACTATAGGCAAGGCACACTGCCCCAAGAAATCAGCACCCCGTCGGCAGGCCTTATTTTGGATGGTATGATAAGCTATTTCCCCAATATAACAGTTAGATTTATTTATAACCTCCTTACTCATGATTCTTCTACTTCTTTTCTTTGAATCTATAATTATCACTATACCCATTAAATATATGTCAAACATTTAAATCTATGGTCTGTTCATATGATCATTGAGCCCCGGATCCAGCAAAGTTGTGGTCAGCACTTACTCTCCAGTTCTACACACTTGCCCAGGACAACTAACAAAATGATGATGATGTTCAAGTCCCATCACAAAAAACAAAGAGTATCACAACTGCAAGCAAAACTATTCCTTCCATCTGTCCCATAAAATCTCAATCTGAAGGAGAGCAGACATCATCCCAAATCCCTCAAGACTGAGGAATGAAGAAACATAAAGCAGAAGTGCAACCATGGACCAAAGTATATTTATTGTTACTGTAGTTATTAGCAGGTTGTAATGGAAGAAACTGTAACATTGATATAAATATAAGGCTACCAGAGGTTCTGAGAGGAGGGGGAAGGAAGAATAGGTAGAACACAGGGCATTTTTAGGGCATTGGAATTGCTCTGTATAATACTGCAATGATGGATACGTGTCATTATACATTTGTCAAAACCTATAAAACTGTACAGTGCAAAGTGTAAACCATAACTATAGACCTTGGTTAGTAGCAATGCTTCAATATTGGTTCATCAATTGTAACAAATGTACCAAACTAATATAAGATGTTATTAATAGGGGAAAAAGTGAGTGGGGGAGCAGGTGGGGTTTATGTGAACACCCTATACTTTCAATGTAACATTTCTGTAATCTAAAACTTCTCTAAAAATAAAGTTTATTAATACAAAAAAAAGCCATAATATTATTCTCTCAATCTAGCTGCTTCAGGACGAGGAGGAACAGGGTAAGACTGGTGAATTCCATGAGCATGTGTCCATTCCTGCACTTCATTTTCTGTGAAATGGGTTCCTTGATCAGAAGCAATCCGTGTGGAATATTATGAGGGTGGAAAAAGCATGCTGAAAGTCCATGGATATTAGTTTTGGCAGAAGCATTGCATGCAGGAAAATAAAGCCATAAGAGAAATATGTTTCTATTCCAGTTAGAACAAAACACTGCCTTTTCCATGATGGAAGTAGTTCAATGTAATCAACCTTCCACCAGGTAGCAGGTTGATCACTGCAGGGAATGATGCCATGTTGGGACTGAGTGTGGGTCTTTGCCACTGGCAGATTGGGTGCTCAGCGGTGGCTGTAGCCAGGTCACCTTTGGGGAGTGGAAGTCTACGTTACTGAGTCCATGCATAACCTCCCTCTCTACCACCATGGCCAGTTTGTTCATGAGCCCATTGGGCAATGACAGGAGTGCTAGAAAAAGGCCAACTGGTAAGTAATCTTATTCACTTGATTATTTAAAATATTCTTCTGCTGGTATCAAGGTCAGAAGAGCATTCATATGTGACACAAATATATTCATATTTTTTTGCCTACTCAAAAAAATCTATCCACATACCTCTTTCCCGACATGTTTGCCACCGATTTTCTAATCATGTTCTTTCCAGCTCCCTGACCATTCAGCCAAACCATTGGCAACAGCCCATGAATTAGTATACAAATGCAACTCTGGCCTTTTCTCCTTCTAATTCAAAATGAACAATGAGATGCACTCCTTGACATTCACTGCACTGGGAGGATATCTCCTTACCACTATATTTCAGGAATACCCCAGAAAGTAATGCTACAGCTGTTCACTTTTGAGTGGTACCTGCATATTGTGCAGAACCACCAGTCAACTGATTGAAAGAAACTCTCCACGATGCCATAGCTGTGGACTGGGAAAGAAAAGTAATGTGGCAGGAGTGGGGGCCATAGCCATTTCTGTCACTTCCTCATTTAATTTACTTGTGCCTTCAGGATCTTTTCAAGCCCTATCTTGTATATACCACTTCTATTTTATGATGAAGAGCAGCTTTGGGTGACTTAGTGAATCAGACAACACCTAGTTCATGATAGGCAACTCAGGTCTCATGGTAACTTGGTGGCCCATAATTAAATTTTTATTCTCTACTAAGTCCCAGCAGCACTCCAAAAGTTGTTATTCAAAAGGAGAGTGGGCTGCTATTATTGTAAATACCAAAAAATGTGGAAATGGCTTTGGAATTGGACAATGGGTAAAGGTTGGAAGAATTGTGATGTGCTTGATAGAATAGGCCTAGATTGCTTTGAAAAGACTGTTGGTAGAAATATTGATACTAAACAGACTTCCAATGAGGCTTTAGACAGAAATGATTAAAGTGTCATTGGAAACTGGAAGAAAGGAAATCATTGTTTTAAAGTGGCAGAGAACTTGGCAAAATTAAGTTCTGATGTTTGATGGAAGGCAGAAATTGAAAGTGATAAGCTTGTATATTTGGAGATTTCCAAACTAAATGTAAAAAGTGCAGCCTGGTTTCTCCTTGAAGCTTGTATTAGTCAGCCAAAGTGGTGCTGATGCAAAGTACCAGAAATCTGTTGGCTTTATAATGGATATTTATTTGGGGTAGAAGCTTACAGTTACTAGGTCATAAAGCTTAAGTTACTTCCCTCACCAAGATCTGTTGCCACATGTTGATGCAAGATGGCTGCTGACATCTGTGAGGGTTCAGTCTTCCTCCTCCTCCCAAGGCTACATGGTCCCAGCTTCTTTCAATACCAGCCATAGGTTGGGACCAATCTCATCTCTCTCCCAGGTCTTGATCCTCTTTGGGCTCAGCTGCTCTGCTCTCTCCACAAGGTCAGCTGTAAACTGTCAGGCAAACGGTTCATCTCTCTTCCCAGTGGCCTCTGCCGTGTCTAATGGAGGTTTCTCTCTTTCCTCATGCTTCTCCATGATTACTTCCCAGGGTTCCAACTCCAAACTCCAAACTCTGTCCTCTGCCATGTCTTTTTTCTGTGAGTCCCTGCCCACCAAGGGGGTGGGGACTCAACATTCTACTGACATGGCCCAAACAAAGTCCTAATCATAATTGAATCATACCCAGAGGAACAGAACAGTTTACAAACAAAATCCAATATCTGTTTTGGAATTAATAAACAATGCCAAACTGCTACAAAGCTTATAGTAAAATGTGAGAGGAAAGAGAAATGAACTCCTGAACACAAAGAGAGCAGAAAGTGATGGTTTGGGAAATTTCTGAAAAGCAAGAGGATAGTGCTCCATGTGGGGGTTTAACTGAATATGGAACCAACCAATTATATCAGTGCAAGTCAGGATTGGAAATGTGGTTATCCAGAAAAGATGTTTGGAAAGATCATTTGCCTGATGGTTTGGACCCCTATGTAGTATGTGGAAAACTGACAAGGTTTTGTGAGATCTGTATGAATGGAACCACTGCCAACTTGGGCTGAGAGGGACAGAAAAGTGATAGATGAAGGAAAAATAACTTCATGGGCAGAACCATGGTACCTGAAGTCTGGACTGAAGACATCTTCTTGGGCCAAGAGAGTGGGCCCACCCTTGTGTGTGGAAAGGGTGAGCATGCCCTGAAGTTGGGGGAGGTTTGCCCTTCCACCCCATTCTTTAAGAAGAGTGCTACCAGCCCAGTGTTCTCAGAGATTGGAACCTATTTCCTGGGGATTGAAGAGACTTTGGCCACCACTCCAGTTTCCTGAATGGGTAGATCCTAGTCTCTGGGAATTGCAGAGATTCTATTGATCACCCCTGTGTTCTTATAGGGTGGAGCCTTCACCTAGTGTTCAGGGAGAGCAAGGCTACTGCTCAAGTGCTTGGAAGGAGTAGGGCTGCTGTTACATCAGGACCTGAGGTCAAAACATCCTTCCATAGATGACTCTCAGACCTTGAAATCTAATGGAATATGCCCTGAAGGGGTTTGTAATTATTTGGAACTCTTGACCCCTGTTTTCCTTCTAATTTTTCCATTTGGAAATGGGAGTATTTGTTCTCTGCCTGTCCTTCCTGTATATATTGGAAGCAGACAATTGTTCTCTGGTTTCACAGTTCCCAGAGGGATAGCAATTGTACACCAGGACAGACCACACTTATAACCAATTTTGATGAGTTTGTACTAGGCATTGTTACTGAAATGACTTAAGGCTTTAGGGATTTGTGATGGAAAGAATGTATTTGCATATGGAGAGAACGTGTTTTTTGGGGTCTTGAGGGTGGAATGTGGTAGTTTAAAGTTCTACATACCCCAGAAAAACATGTTCTTAAAGTTAATCCATTCCTGTGGATATAAATCCATTGTAAGTAAAATAGACCTTTTTTAAAAGTTTTTTTATTATTATTATTTTTAAATACTTAGATTATATAAAGGTTACATAAAAAATACAGGAGATTCCCATATACCCCAATCCCTACTCCTCCCAAACTTTCCAACATTAACAACATCCTTCATTAGTGTAGTACATTTGTTACAAGTGATGATCACATATTGGAGCATTGCCACTAAGCACGGAATATAGTTTACATTATAGCTTACACTCTCTCCCACACAATTTTGTAAGTTATGACAAGACATATAATGGCCTGTATCTGTCATTTCAATGTCATTGAGGACAATTCCAATGTCCCAAAAATGCCCCCATTTTACACTACTTTTTCCTCTCCCTGACCTCAGAACTTCCAGTGGTCACAGCCTCCACATCAATGATATAAATTCCTCCATTGCTTGAATAACAATAAGTCTATAGTAGAATAACAGTAAGTCTACTCTAGCCATCCCCCAATCCTGAGGATTCTGGGATGGAGATGCTAACTCCACCTCTAATTGAGAGGGGGCTTAGATCACATGGGGCAGATGGATGGGACTATCCTGCTTGCAGTTGCAGACTCTGTTCTTTGGGAAGTTTGTTGTCCATTGTCCAACATCATCTTGTTACTTGTCCTGGGTGAGTCCAATGAACTGGAGAGTAGGTATTGTAACACTGTTGAGATTCAGGGCCTGACTGGCACATGGACAGCCTAAAGATTTAAGTCTCTTGGACACTGCCTATCAACTCTAGTACTAACTAACTATAAGTTCAAATAGAAGGGGCAGAAGAGCCATGTGTAGGGAAACCACAAATGAGTCCAACTCTGTCACACTGGGAAGCATAAATTCCCAAGGCCCAGTGGCAGAGTGCCAAACTCCTGAGCTATCTGCCCTGCCTACAGTATCTGGATGTCTCCAGAGCACTCAGGAGCCCTGCTATTTGAGGCAATATTTATTGTGGCAGTCAATGAGATCCTGCTGAGATGTGCATAAGCATAACCTCTGGAATGACCTCCAGACTCTGAAGTCTTTTAGCCATATACACTCATTGTCTTTATCCTTTCTCCCTTTTGGCCAAGGTCTTTTTCCAATTGCACTGCTAGTTGACACTTGGTAGTAATCCCTCAGTGCCAGGGAAACTCATGCCCAGGAGCTATGCCCCATTACTGGGGGAGGTAATGCATTCATATGCTGAGTTTGGCTTACAGAAAGGCCACATTTGAGCAACAAGGAGGCTCTCAGGTGCTACTCTTAGGCAGCCTATAATACTAGGCTGTTTCAATTTCAAAAGAAAAGGTTCATAAGTACAATTACCAATATCCAGGGTCCATTGCAATGGTCCATCCTCCTCACTAGGCATTGCTCCTGTACTTGGGATATTCTTGTTGTCCCACTAGAGAATGTGGCAGAGCTCCCCAGGATGGGAATTCAATATTTTTTCAGTTATTGTGTGGATCTCCACCCACTGTGGTAATGCCCCATGAACACATGAATACAATCATATGGCTTATAGGTACGCCCCAGGTGAACCTCCTACCATATATCCCCCATCACTGACACTCCACACCAATGATCCTCCACTGCCACAGTTGTAACCCTTCTGTGATCCAAAACTTCTTCAAAACTGAAGGCAACACAATAACCAAATAAAATTCATAAGAAAATGAAATAATAATGATAGTTTTAAAAATAATAAATAAAATACAAAAAATAAAAATAAATTGAAATAATAGAAAAATAATAAAAAATAAAATAAAATAAAATTTTCACATTATATCTTTCATCACTGTAAGATCTGTTGTCTTGTATGTACTGTGATTTTTTCTTATGTTTATTCCCCCAGTGCCTTATTCTTTTTCATTTCGTCTTTAAAGAAGCTTTAGGGTACAGAAAAGTCATATACAGAATATAGGGGATTCCCATATACTCAACATCCTCCCCCCTTTCCCCTTTCCCTTATTAATAACATTTTACATGTGGATGGTACATTTGTTACAATTGAAGTACAAATATTTTAGCATTACTACTAACCATGGCAATGATTTACATTATGGTTTACATTTCGGACCATACACTTTTATAAATTTTGACAAATTTTAACATGGCCTGGATCCATCAATGCCAGATCATGTAGAACAATTGCAACACCCCAAAAATGCCCCATGTTCCATCTATTCTGTTTCTCCCTCCCTCACCCCTCAGGATTCACAGCAACCACCAAGCTTCACTCCTTGAAGAACAAGATTTATAGTTACTTTCAACAACATTGAGGGCTTGACATACTGGCCTGTGCTCTCCTATTATTCACTGCCTATACTCTTGAGAGATTCCCGCCCCTTTATTTGAGAACATAGCAGGAGTCCCCAGGATGGTAGTCTAACACTTTCCCATTCATTGTGTGGGTCTTCATCCACTGATACCACCCACTATGACAAGATGAACACTCATACACTCCCTAGAAGGCTGCCCCAGGTGTGCCCTGCCTGCATAGTCCCCACATCCAACACCTTAAACCAGTAACCCTCCCCTGCCATATTTGCCAAAAGAATGTTCTCTCCCATGGCCTTACCCCAGTTCCACGGACAGTCCAAACCACTCCCCCACACCTTACTCCCCTCACAGACCAGCACCGCCCAACCCAATATCATCACTGAACCTCTGTCATGCCCATCCACTGCACAACTACACCCTTCCAGCTTATCATAGATTTTTCCCATATGGGAATTAGCTCACAAACCTCTACTCCCTTTCTGTCTCCTGCAAACCTATCTTCCAGACTCTAGCTCTGTGAGTCTGCTCAATTTGCTTAATTCATATTAGTGAGACCATGTAATCTTTTTTATTATTTTTAAAAATGGACCTTTTGGTAAGACTACTTCAGTTAAGGTGTGACCCATTTCAATTAGGATGTGTCTTAATCTTATTACTGGAATCCTTTAAAAGAGAATGTAAATTCATACAGAGAGAAATCTAGGGAAGAAAGAAGCTGAAAGCTACAAAACCTGGAAGAGAAGGAAGAGAACAGTATATGTCACATACCCTTTGCCATATGGCAGAGAAGCTAAGGATCACTGGCAGCTAGTCTTTGGGAAGAAAGCATCACCTTGATGATGCCTTGATTTGGACATTTTCTCAGCCTCAAAACTGTAAGCTAGACCCATTGAATAAGCCAACCCATTTCACAGCATCAGCTTTAAGCAGGCTAGAAAACTAAAACAACATGTGACAAAATAGCCAAGGACCCAAAGATCACCAGCAACCAGCCCCAGAATGTCACAGTCTTTGGGGATAAACCTTCACCATGCTGATGCTTTGATTTTGTACTTGTCCTAGCCTCAAAACTGTGAGCCAATAAACCCCCATTTGTTTAAGACAACTTTTGTATGATATTTGTCCTAGCAACAGGAAACTAAGACAGAGCCCATGGTCTAGACTTGCTTACTTGTTCTCTGTAGAGTAAGGTGGTCAGGCTGGGCAATTGTATGAGAGACCTACAATGCTCCAAACTCTGGAAAATTTTCTGCCAAAAGTAATGCTCTACTTTCCTGTCAGGATGCCACTGTTTTCCTTTGATTTAAATAAGAAAGAGGGCTATGAGTCTCACCATTCAAGATATAGATTTTCTCCTAATCCCACTGTTGTCAGCATAGCATTCTCTACCTTCAGCTGTGTGACTTTTTGGTACAACCTGATTAGTGATTAAACCTCTGGTTTTTAGTCAGGTTGGAGGAGGCTATGATGTCTGGCTTCTAGAGACAGGAAACCTGGGGTACAGATTCTTTTTATATGTTTCCAGCAAGTTCTCTTGTTTTAATATTGGTAACCTGCTCCCCCTAGTTATTTCCAACTTCTGAGTTTTTCTGTGTTTCTGTGGTATAAACCCATCTGTTTCTGTTTCTCTCCCTCTTAGATTTTGTCTTTCTCTTGTCTACTAGGCAATACTAGACAATATAACTATCTTCTCTCTCATTTTCTTTATTCTTGTTGATTTGTGCTCTCTTCCCCATTCCTATCTTCATAGCTGTGTTTGGGAAGGGAATAGCAATAAATACTCGTGTTCAGTCTGCCACATCTAAACAGCAAGCTTCCTCCTTTGTGCATTTGACATATTCACTTTTTTCTTGATTCCTCCTTCAGTCATTATTTGAGAAACATCTAAAATTTCTCAATTGTTCTAGGCACTAAGATATAAAGATACAATATACAATCCTGGTCTTGAGGAAGGCATAGTCTAGTGAAGAGACAAACATTTATTAAACAGTATGAGAATCACACTGACAGGGATTACCACATAGGATGAGCATCAAATGCTAAGTGAGGAAAAGGACTTCCTCAGGGAGGTAACATATAAGCTGAGAATTGAAAATGAGGTGAATTCAGCTAGGGGATAGTGATTGGGGAGAGAAGAATAAAATAAGTTGCAAAGTCACAAACTGAAATTAATGACAGTCAAAGAATTACAGGTTATTAACTTTGTGTATGAGGCATAAGGAAGTATGTGAGTTACTTTTCTAAGGATTTTATTCATAGAGAATAAATTGGGCCACTGGAAATTAAATTTTATCTTTTGACTTTATATTACAGTAGTTAAATGTGTTATAACCCTTGTAGGTGGATCACCCTGTCCAAATAGGGTGGGTACTTTAGAGCAGAATTGTAATTGCCTCAGCATACTAGCTGTGGAAATAATGTCTTTGAATACCTCAGTATTCCTAACTTGTAAGATTTTATAGAATAGCATGATATGAAGTTGCTTATTTTAAATAAAATAATATCAACAAATACTAGAACTGTAGAATGCAATGGAGATTAAGTCATAAAAATGTCAGCTTCTTAAAAAAAATATCACTAATTCCTACTAATTCTGTCTCCATGATTTCTGTGGTCCTGCCATCTTCTAAGTACTCAGTTCTCATAACATAACATCACTGGTTTTAAGGCTTTCTTGCTTTGGTTGTTCCTGCTAAGTCTTTGATGTTACCTCCGAAGTACGACTTTTTCTTAATCGCCCAGGCAATGCCAACTCTCCACTTCCATAACTTCTATCTTCATGAGGAAATGTTTCTTAGCTCTGTTAGTTCCATATTTACTAATTCTAGAAACTGAGGACAGTTCTAGAAACAGTGGACAACCCCACCCCCCAGCTTCAAAAGAGAACAGCACTTTCCCTAGAGCTATCCCATTCCTGATGAGGCTAGATATATTTTATAAATCATCTAAAAGTCCCATTCTTTGGAAGGTCTTCAAGAAGAGGGCTGGGCCAATCTTCAACACATATCTCTTGAAATCTTTGCTCAATAACATAAATTATTAATCAAAATTTTTGAAGGTGGTATCTATGATAGCAAATTTAAAGACAAATTTTAATTACCAAATTTTTCTTTAAGTCATCAAAAAGAATATTAATTATAGTATCTAATATTTCTTGAGTGCTTATTAGGTTCCAGGGTTGGGTTCCTGATCCAGTTTAAGGTCCAGAGTATGTGAGACAGAAAATTACAGACATAAACCATGGCTTCTGATATTCTTTCAGGGCATTTGAATGCCTTCTTCAGAAAGATAGAGTTCAAATCTTACATAGAGATAAACAACACATGACAGTGTTAAAGGGGACTTAATTGCAAAAAGGAAAGAGGGAAAAGAGAAAATCTTTCTCTCACTCTCTCTCTTCTCTCTCTCTCTCACCACCTCTATAAGCAACTGCCCCCTAGCAATTGAAAATGAGGACTAGATGCCTCTTAGCAGCTCCCAGTTGCTATGAGATCAAAGAAAACAACCGATCTCTAAGGTAACAAGCGTCCAAGTCAAACAAAGTCTCGTAAAGTCAACACTTTATGTTGAAATGAAATGGTATCCTGGACTGACTGAAGTACAGGTGTTCCATACTCTCTATGACCAACAGCTTTAACCAAACAGGTTTTGCTTAGAGCATTATAGTTCAAAATTCTCACTTCTGCCTGATAAAATTTTTCCTGCAATTGTATAAGTAAATGGTTGAAATACAAGAGTAATACAGGCAGAAAGACAAGGGGTCCTTGAGTATGGGGCTTCTGTTTGTACCTGGGCTTGCGGATGAGGGCTAGGAGTCAGCATCTTGATTTTCCTGATGTGTCTTTAAATGGAACTGAGTCCCTGATCCTGAAAACTTCATAAACATTATGGTCTGTGGCCATTTCCTTTCAGTAGCATGTCCCTTGCTATGCAGGATACATATAAATATATGTATTACATATAAATTACAACATTCTGAACACATATTTTCTTCTTTATCTCATTCATTCTCTAATCACTCAATCCTCTCTACACCCTCCCAACCCCATACCCTATCTCCTGTGGTGGAAGCACAAGTACATAATGAGAAAAGCACAGGATTTAAATTAAGGAGATTTATGGATCCCCAGGTCCATCACTTAATAGATGCAAAATTCAGAAAAATGACTTAACACCTGTGAGTCTAATTCCAACTCTGTAAAATGGGGATAATCACCATAGAATTTTAAGGGCTGGTGTGAGGATCTAAATGCAGTCATACTCACCAGTGTTTCTGGCATTAAACAAATGTTAGTTATTAATATTCTTTAGAGAGTTTATTAATATTCTTTAGAGAGTTTAAAGAAAAGAAAAAATTCACATATATGAATTTCAAAGGTGCCAACCTGACCTCATTAAGGAGTATAGATGTCTACATTTAAGTTCAATTTCTTGATACACTTTTTAGGTTGAATTCTCTGTATAGTATTTGGAAAACATCAGGTCCAATAGAAGAAATTAATTGCCAAATTTTGTTGGTGAGGTTATCTGCAATAGCAAATACTGTGAAAATGAATTTTAACTACCAATTCTTTTCTTTACTTCACCAAAAAGGATATGAATTATAATAGCTAACATTTTGTGGATGTTGCCTATGTTTCAGACTCTGGCTTAAGCAATATCTGTGTATAATCTTATTAAATCATGATATCACCCTATGAAGTATCATCCCGATTTTAACAGTGATGAAACTGAAGCAGAAGAGTATTTGCCTGATTAAGAAATGACAGAGCCAGGATTAGAATGCAGAATCAGACCCCAGAGTTGGAATTAATAATGACTAGACTATAAGACCTCTCCATTTGACTATATACCATATACGGAACACACTGTTTTTTCCTCTATTTATAGAATCAGAGAAAGTTGGAATGAAATGATGCTGAGATGATCTAGTCTAATTTCCCCTTAAGTGGAGAAATTAAGGCCCTCTACTCCCTGAAATATTGTCATCCAGCACTAATGAGCTGAAATGTTTGAAATTCAGATGCAATTCTACTTGGGCAGCCCCAACAAGTTCTGGGTATTATCAAAACAAAGACTGGGGTTTCCAGGCAGCTAGACCAGTAGTGTTGGCTTAACAAACCCTGGTCGTCAATTTTTCTCTTCATCAACCCTCTCCTACTCTCTCATACATATCTATATCTTTCCTTCCTTTTAAAAATATCTTCCTCTTGCTTTCCACAATATAAAGGAGAATCATAGCTTCTTACCAGGGCTCAGAAATGAGTTACATTTAGAATTTGATTATTGTTCTTTCGTGTTTTAAAAAAATTTTTCCTAACCCTCCATATGTTGAAAAGGATGAATATACATTGCATGCTTTTAGAAAGTGAATTAAAATGATGTTTCTTTCTATTTATCTTTACGGAAAATGGAGGCACACCCTTTGAGAATAACTGGTTTTGTGCAAGTAGGGTCAAGGGTCTCTATTACAAGTTTCACTCTCAGCTGGAGAAGCATGGTCCCACTTCACTGGGGCTATCCCAAAGCAGCAGAAGGTGAGTCACAATAAAGTCAAGCATCAAGGACAAGAGAGGCACCTTATTCCTGATGCTGTTTTTCTCACAGGTAAAATGAGAAATCAAATCCTCTCCTCTCCCTGCAGCACTGTCCTCCCTGAATATGACATTAAGTTCCACAAACGAGTCTGGTGGTAAAGGGGGTGATTAGCTAGATAGGCCTTAACAGCTGGGCTCCAGGAGATTGAAGCGAGGTGGAGGAGGGGCATTATCAGGCACCAGGTCTTGTAGTTCTATCAACAGCGGCAGCAGCAGCAGATGAAAAGCTTCTAGAGGTGGGGGCAGGGGAGAGCCCAGATTGTAAACATCTCTTGCCTGTTGCCTAGAAGCAGTGGCAGCAAACAATCCAAAGCCAGCTCGTAGATTTTCAAAATTTCCTTTATACGCAGGGCTCTGTTTCTTTTTAAACTCTGCGGCCATTTTATAAGGTCATCAGCACACATGAGACATGTGCATATATCATAATAATTTCCTAACCACCACATGTAATTGCTTACATAAAGTGGTCAATTATTGTTTAACAAAACCTTGTTAACATTAGTGTATTAATCCTGGGGCTTTTATCACTTTTAAGGACTACTTTATATTAAGGACTCACATTCATAAGAATCGACAGAAATAAAAGGATAATGCTGCTTTGTTTGTGGGGAAAATCTGATAATTCCTGAAAGATAGTTTTCTGGATTTAGCTGTGAGGAAGGACAGGAGTTATGTATTATGAATTTGCCGAAAATGTGAGCCACAATAATGGTACAGGCTGTCTGCGCAGAAGTGAACTATGAAATATCACACACACATGCACATACACACACACAGCAAGTAAAGGGCAGGATGGTAAGAGTGGAAGATTTTAATTGCCGAGGCATAGGACAGGATTACATCAAGTAGAGGAAATAGGGTTGGATCTGGTGCAAAGCTGCTTTCTAATTGAATGTGTACATCAACCGAAAAGGAAGGAAGGAATGCCAGGTCTAGGATTAAATAATACTGAGAGAAGGATTTAGGATGCAAAGGAAAGAGAGAATATACGAAGCAATGATTAAATCTCATTAAGCTTGTGATTTAAACCCAAATAGAAGCTAGAGGTGTTTAGAGATGACATGGAAATTTAGGAAGATAAAATAAAATACAGCATATTATCATTAATTCAGAAAGAGACAAGAGACTGAATGAAGGTCACAGTAAATAGCAGGGAAGTGGTTTTTAAAAACACAGCGTCACTGTGAATGGCAGTCCATTAATAAGCGGCAAATTTGTTTAGCATTTTACAAGATCAAGGTGGAAAAGTAACATTTATAAAAGGATGGCACAAAGAAAAGGCCCCCCTCCCTCTTTTGGGATACAAAATTGTAAAAGGAACAGAAAATCAAATCCTCTGGACTTGGATGGAAATTCTAAAGAAGGACCCAGGGGAGAAAAGGAAGCAAAAAATGACCAAATTGGAGAACAAACTTCTTCCATGATGCTAAAAGCACACAACCCAGCAAGGCATCCATAAGGCCATTAAGGGGATGAGTGGAATTCGGTGACAGATGAGGCTGCCGTGGCCGAGAGCCTGAAAGAATTCGCTGCCTGCGTATTTAGAAAAGAAGCTGAAGGTCACGTCCCGGAAACCGGGATACATTTTCTTGAGGGGATAAGTAAAATGTTGAAAGGATTTTATGATCACACAGTAGCAGATACTTGTGCAATTAGAACTATTAAAAATTGACAGGGCACAAGACCCAGATTAAAGATGACATAGAAATCTGAAGGAGGTACAACGGAAAAAGGAAATGCCTTCAGCAGTGTTTCTTGGTAGCTTGCTCAGCAGAAGACTAGAGAATCAGGGCTAGTGGCTATTCTACGATTAGGTGGTTAAAAGAAATCCTTGGGATCTTTAGAAATCGAGCTGCCAGTAATCTGAGTCATGATTGCCAAGCAGAAAGAGTGGACCCGGGGTTTACAATTTTGCAGAAATGAGTAATCGAATGAAGAGTTAACATTTGTTTAATAATTCATAAATAATTGGCATTTTCACCGAAATGGGGCATTTATGAGCTATTCCAGACAGATGAAAATGGAAGTTGCTTACTGCTTCTAAATGTCTTAACTTATTTATCATGGAGATGTCTATAAAATGCCTGCATTAAATTTAAATCCAAACTATCCCTAGACTCTAGGGGATGTGTCCATGTGAAATGGAAAAGGAATATTTTGGGAATTACTGCCCTCATTTTTACTTTCATCATAACCATCATCATCAAGCAGCACTTATTAAGCACCACTTATTTGCAACACTACAGCTAGAGAGAAGGTTGGGGGCGGGGGGCATTCTCTCCCTGTCACAGGGTCTGGATTCACACTGCTTCATCTCAGCCCTTTTCATCATTGTCTTATCTACTATCATGTCACCAAATCGTTTACAAACAGAAAATAGCAATGCTCACATTCTGAGAATGTGCTTAAGGGGAACAACTCCTCCACCCACTGGTCTCCAGCTTTGTATGAACCAATAAGAATAAAGTAAATAGTCACAGAACTATGGGGCTTAAAATCTGAGGGACAAATATCAATATTAAATGTTTGCCAGTCACTAAAACTGCATTTTCTTTTTCCTTCCTCCCTTCTTTCTCTTCTTCCTCTCTTCCCTTCTTTCTCCCTTCTTTCTTTCCTTCTTGCCTGAAAATGTTCACTGAATTTTTTCAACCAGACTGTAAGAGTTAACAATAAATCCATGCGAGTGCTACCCTCAAGCATTTCCCAAGCTGGTGGTGATATAAACACAGCATGATGGGGGTTAAAATAGTGCAAAGCCCAGGGTGTCCAGAATGATCTAAGGAAGTCTACAACACAGCCCGAGCTAGTTGAGGAGATGGTGCAGTACAGAAGGAAACAAGATAAGTTAACTAAGTGAAGGAGAAGTGAGGAAGGTAATTTTAAACATAATAATATACAAAGGCTTAGAGGTGAGATACTACAATGAACTAAAAAATGGCTTAGCCAGCTATTCCTCCCTTTTTGATTTTATATTTATTTGCCACCAAACTCTACCATAGGAACTGCATTTGCTGTTGGATTTGCTTTCTTATATTTTCTTAAAAAGCAAAGAGCCAAATTAGGAAACAGAACAAAGTCAGTGGAGAGCTGGGTAATTTAGAAGGATGAAATAAAAGTTTTCTTAAGTTTCAGTAATATATGCAATTTTGTTGTACATTTTAATTAATGACCTGGAGGGGTATAATTCAAAAGTGAAATTTCTTTTGCATATGGAAAAAAAGGATGGTAAAAAAAAGTAGACATTGTCATGGTTGAATACATCAGGCTCTGTGGGCCCAAAAAGAACATGTGTAGTTCATAAAGTAAGATAACAAGGCTTGTAATCATATGGAATAAAAGAGAGTTCAGTGGAAAATAAGGGCCAGAATAGTACCATGGGGGTTATCATATAAAGGTCAAAATAAAAGGATACTTCCTAAGTTCCTTACCAAACCAGCTATTAGAAACCAGTGAAATCATTCTTACAGATGTGCTAAAAGCCACTCACCTCTATCTCTAAAACTGTCTTGGGATATAAGGGCAAAATATACATCCATTGCTCCTCTTCCTATATCTACTGCAGAATCCTGTCGGGAAGCTTGGGCATTGGTTGGCTTTAACTTTCTTCTTTACTTACCATATTCCCCTGAATCTGCAGTGGAGTTACTGCACTTACATTCCTCAATCTTTGTGAACATCAGTGAGCAGGACTCACAGAAAGATAGGAGGTTTTTCTCTACAATCTCCAGGCCTTTCCCTCTTTTCCCTTCCTCCACATACTTAATATTTCTCAGATTTACCTACTACAATATAGCAAACCTGTTTTTTGAGAAACACTTCTCACAATCCTTTTTGCATAGTATGTGGTGTGCCAACTTGACCTGGGTGTTTCTTGATACATCATTAGTAATTATAGATGAAACACTGTAATTCATAAAGGAAAGGAATTTTAGAAATAAACTGAGCGGGTAAAGAAGAACTGACTGGAAAGACATGGGCACAGGGAAGCGGTACTGTGGGATCTAGCAGATGCCTGTAAATATAATATTAAAGATCCTTTTTAACACCCAGTATAGTACCTCATTGGCCACAATCTTGGGCATATTGGCCAGTGTTTTTACCCTTTAGTTGCTGGATCATGGATTTGTAAATCATAATGTATAATGTATATTATATATTAATACATATAATATAAAAAGCTACTTATTTCATCCACCTAACTCTGATAGGAAGTTTGCTAACTGAAAGGAAATATATTTTGCATGCCGTATTTTCAAAAGTTCTGTTATTTCTTTTATTTGTGTATTTTCAAAGCCAAGAGTAGATTATAGCACCTAACCCTAATTAAAAAAAAATGATGTTTATTAAATAATTAATGGATTGACCATTTGCAAATAAAAATGAGGGAGGGAGCCAAGATGGCTTTGGTTTAGGTGGGCCCTTACCATCTCTCCAGCAGAGGACGGCTGATTGGGGACGGGATCCTGCCCGGGTGGTCTTTTCTGGGAGCCTGTGGAACAAGAGTCTTGGGTGCATCGATCTGGAGGGAGCTGGACGGTGAGGAGGACTGCTCAATTGTGAGTTGTTTCTTCCCCAGCTGGAAACACAGGCTGCTAAACCCTATTCTCCGGGTGGGGAGCTGGGCAGTCCTGAGTCCCGCCGGTGGTCCAGTGAGGGGGAGCACACCCCAAGAGTGGGAAAGTTCTGGCAAAGGGCAGAGAGGGGTTTTTCCTTTCTGTGGGTTTGGTTGCCAGGGCCCACTAGCAGTTTTTGGGAGGGAATTAGCCAGTTGGAAGTGGTGCTAGGCTGAGGGGAGAAGCAAATCTGCGGTGCACAGTTGATTTACCTAACCGTGTCACACAGAGGCTAGGCTCAGGAAAGTGCAGAGCTAGCAATTTTACAGTTCTGTGTGGAGTAACACAGTCTCAGCTACT